>PISX010000410.1:0-289413 GCA_004024625.1 Mellivora capensis | reverse complement strand
CTTGCATTCCCACCAACAGTGTAGGAGGGTTCCCCTTTCTCCGCATCCTCGCCAGCATCTGTCATTTCCTGACTTGTTAATTTTAGCCATTCTGACTGGTGTGAGGTGATATCTCATTGTGGTTTTAATTTGTATTTCCCTGATGCCGAGTGATGTGGAGCACTTTTTCATGTGTCTGTTGGCCATCTGGATGTCTTTTTTGCAGAAATGTCTGTTCATGTCCTCTGCCCATTTCTTGATTGGATTATTTGTTCTTTGGGTATTGAGTTTGATACGTTCTTTATAGATTTTGGACACTAGCCCTTTATCTGATATGTCGTTTGCAAATATCTTCTCCCATTCTGTCAGTTGTCTTTTGATTTTGTTAACTGTTTCCTTTGCTGTGCAAAAGCTTTTGATCTTGATGAAATCCCAATAGTTCATTTTTGCCCTTGCTTCCCTTGCCTTTGGCGATGTTCCTAGGAAGATGTTGCTGTGGCTGAGGTTGAAGAGGTTGCTGCCTGCGTTCTCCTCAAGGATTTTGATGGACTCCTTTCTCACATAGATCAATGGAACAGAATAGAGAACCCAGAAATAGACCCTCAACTCCATGGTCAACTAATCTTCGATAAAGCAGGAAAGAATGTCCAATGGAAAAAAGACAGCCTCTTCAATAAATGGTATTGGGAAAATTGGACAGCCACTTGCAGAAAAATGAAATTGGACCATTTCCTTACACCACACACGAAAATAGATTCAAAATGGATGAAGCACCTGTGGCTTTTTAAGTGACGTACGAAGTGGTTCTCCCGCTGGAAGGCAGGTCAGAATCACCCGGAGAACTCGTGAAGGCCGATTTCCGGGCCTCCACCCCGCCAGCTCCGGATTCGGGATTTTCAGAGATGGGATAACCCTGGAGAGTCTGAATTTCTTTTTTTTCTTTTTTTTCTTTTTTTTTTTTGAGGGCGGGGGGGAGTCTGAATTTCTAACAAGTTTCCAGGGCCGCTGTTGCTGGTCTAGAAGAAGCCTCGCCAAAAAATGAGGTGACTACTTGACGACCAAAAGCTCACTACAGGGCTCGGGGTGGGAGGAGCTCCGTCGGCCGGCTGGGAAGGGCATCGGCGAGTGCTGGTCCTGGAAGGACACCGAATTGTTCCAACAATGTCCTCGTTAGTGAAGTGGCCCATGCGTCCTGATGCATTCCAACGCCTACACAGTGCGTCACTGCAGAGATGCGTGATGTCCGGCAACTACTAGAAGAAACACCCGATGGTTCCGTACATTATTTAAAATAATCTGGGGTGGGGTGGGGTGGGGTGGGGGGCGCCTGGGTGGCTCAGTGGGTTAAAGCCTCTGCCTTCAGCTCAGGTCATGATCCCAGAGTCCTGGGATCGAGCCCCGCATGGGGCTCTCTGCTCAGTGGGGAGCCTGCCTCCCCCCATCTCTGTCTGCCTCTCTGCTTACTTGTGATCCCTCTCTCTGTCAAACAAATAAATAAATAATTTAAAAATCTTTAAAATAATCTGGGGCGCCTGGGTGACTTAGTGGGTTAAGCACCTGCCTTCAGCTCAGGTCATGGTCTCGGGGTCCTGATGGAGCCCCTCTTTGAGCTCCTTGCTCAGCTTTTCTCTCTGCCTCTGCCCCTTCCCCTGCTCTTGCTCTCTCGCTGTCAAATGAATGAATAAAATATTTTAAAATAAATGAATTTAAATTAATACTAAAATAATCCAGCTAGTCCAGCAGAGGGGATGCTGGGCACCTGAGCTGGTTAATCAAAATTAAACTTTTGATTTCAGGTCAGTTCGTGATCTCAGGGTCATGAGATGGGGCTGTATGCTAGGTGTGGGGCTCTGCTTAACATTTTCTCTCTCTCCCTCTCCCTCTGCCCCTCCTCCCATGTGTGCCTGCATTATGTGCACACTCTAAAAAGTAAGTAAAGTAATTAAATAGTATAAATAAAGAATAATCCAGTGGGAAATGGGACTAATTATATGCTTCCATGCAATAAGATCTAGAGTGAAAAAAACACAAGCAAAATAGCTTTAATTGTACTAATACATTCACATGTGAATTACAGCTTCAATACTTATTTTCATGGCAAAAACTAATACATTCATTTCACATATATTACAGTCATTCAAACTTTTTTGCCCATTAAATGTACACAATTTTACAAAGCCATGACGGTTTAAAAGAATTAAGTTCTTCTGCTTATACATTTTTACATTAATCTCCAGATAGCACTTAAAATTGTTTTTTAAACTATAAAATACTAGACAATTCTTTATACTAGCATGTTGAAAAGTTAGAATTCCCAGTGCATTGTTTGAATTATAGGGCCACTTTCTAAGAAAATATATTTCATATAAATTTTCTCCAAATTTTGGGTTTATTTGATCTGTTAAATCGTATTAACTTCTGTTGGAATTTTTACTTAAATTGGCTTGCTATCTAGATGGTTTTTTTTTTTTTTTAAGATTTTATTTATTTACTTGACACAGAGAGAGAGAGGGATCACAAGTAGGCAGAGAGGGAGGTGGGGGTCGGGGGTAGGGGGTGGGAAGCAGGCTCCCCACTGAGCAAAGAGCCTGATGTGGGGCTCGATCCCAGGACCCTGAGATCATAACCTGAGCCGAAGGCAGAGGCTTAACCCACTGAGCCACCCAGGCGCCCCTAGATGTTTATTTTTAAACGATGCTCTGCTAAATTCACTATGGGTAGGGTTTGGATTGCTTCAGTTTTTAACCAGATCATACAATTCAGAAATATACAACAAATTTCTGGTTTGTTACAGTGTAATTCTTCATCTGAGCCAAACTGCATCTTTATAGCTCAGAATATTTCCTCCAGTTAAGCACAATAGAATGAAACATTGAGGTGTTTTCATAGGAAAATATTTAACATTTGCATGATAAAAATCTGTTTTATAGGGGCACCTGGGTGGCTCAGTTGGTTAAGCAACTGCCTTTGGCTCAGGTCATGATCCTGGAGTCCTGGGATTGAGTCCCACATCCGGCTTCCTGCTCAGCAGGGCGTCTTCTTCTCCCTCTGACCTCTCTCCTCTCATGCTCTCTCTCTCAAATAAATAAGTAAAATCTTAAAAAAAAAAAACCAAAACCCTCCCCCCCAAATCTGTTTTATATTGTAATGTAAAACATGAAAATACAGGAAAAAAAAAAAGCAAAAATATATTCCAATGGCCCAGTGCCAATCTGTTGAGTAAGTATCCAAGCTTTTAAAGAGGCTTGATATACTAACGAACATTTTTATTTTCCCCCTCATTTTGTGTTGCTTAGAAATTGCATACTTATAATTGTGTAATAGCTCAATTCTTTGAAAATTAAGCTACTTACTTTAATACAGACTTGAGAAACTCTAATATGAAAGGGTCCAAGCTGATAGTAACAGAAAAGTTTCAAAAGCACTAAAAATCATCCTTGCACAGTAACTACTGCTTCAATTTCTCTGTCCTGCCATAAAAACCAGACTATGCAAATAAAGCCCATTAGAGCTCTTCTGGCATAAAAGTTGTTGCAAATTCTAGTATATTTTCTCTTCTGTTTTTTGTTTGTTTGTTTTTCTTTCATCTCTTAACTCTAGAGAGTTAACCTGAGTTTTGTACTATTTTTAACCTTGTTTTAAAAAAATCCGTTCTGGAAATAAATTTGTCACTCACCTCTGGAGAATATTTACTTTTTCAAGCTACTTGGGCTTAACCAGTATTTGCACTAGGCTTATTCCAGTAAACCACAAAACCATTATATCCTTTTGAGATAATTAACTCTAAGATCAAACTACATTTTGAAAAATATCCCAACAGAATAAAGAAAAAGATCTTGTCTCACTCGGTGGTCCATTAATTGCAAGTGATTTCTAATAAACTTCTAGGATGGTCTCCTAGCACTGATCATATATGACTTATGACATTTGCATTCTTATAAAAAAATGAGTGACTGAGTTTCTATCCCTCATTCATTTGTTCAGATTTTCTCAGCTGATGAACGAGCAGGTTGAAACAGAAAGCCAGTTGTCATTAACTCTGTACTAGTTCCATCAACCTACCCCCAAATTGAGGCCAGATTCGAGTTCTGGTTAACACAGATAACCCAACCTTCTGAATTTCTTTGGCACAGACCTGCTCCTAAGAATGAATATTGTATATTTTTCTCCCCCAAGTTTTTGAGTGTGAATTTTTTTCAAAGATTTTATTTATTCATTTCAGAGAGAGAGAGAGAGAGAGAGAGAGAGAAGGAGCATGAGAGGGAGGAGTCAAGGGAGAAGCAGATTCCCCATGGAGCTGGGATCCCCATGTGGGGCTCGATCCCAGAACTCTGGGATCATGACCTGAGCTGAAGGCAGAGGCTTTAAGCCACTGAGCCACCCAGGTGCTCCTTGAGTGTGAATTTAAAACACACATGCACACTTAAAATGTCCATAGTGTGGACATTTGACAACTTATATAGAGTACTGATATTTTCACACAGCTAAAAAACCAAGCAGCTCAGTTAAAATTGTAGCTTTATTACAGTGGCATTGTGTACTGGTACGGCAAGTGTGGGGACACAGTATTATAGATTCAAAGCCAGAGGATTTTGGAGATTTTTTTTTTAAGATTTTATTTATTTGACAGAGGGACAGAGATCACAAGTAGGCAGAGAGGCAGGCAGAGAGGGAGGGGGAAGCAGGCTCCCTGCTGAGCAGACAGCCCAATAAGGGGCTCGATGCGGGGCTGGATCCCAGGACCCCGAGATCATGACCTGAGCCGGAGACGAGGCTTTAATCCACTGAGCCACCCAGGCGCCCCAGATTTTGGAGATTTTGTGTCTTTTTATATGATGCGCCACAAAATGGCTTAATGGAAACTAAAGAATAATGATCAAGACTTATACAGCTAGTTATTTTCAAAAATTAACTTCTGTACTGTTAGTTCCTCGGTTAGACGTTCAAAGACAATTATTCCTTTCTTGTCATCCATCTGTATTTCTTGATACTATTGAGGCATAATTTACAGTAAGTGGTAACTATCCCTTAACCCATCAACATATTGGGAGAAGTTTAGGTTTACTCTAGATTTTTGAGAACTATTTTAATTTCTCAAGCATGCGGGGCAATGTAAATATTTCTGGAGACAGGCTGTGTGGCCAGACCCTACGTAATGTACATATGTGACCTACACACCCTTTGCGTGGGAACATTTGCTTGGAACTGCTGCCTCCTCAGCCTGGTGCTGCAGACCTTGAACGTCCTTTGTGGCCCATCCTCTGCTTCCCATTTGTTGTCAGTGACAGGAGAGAGAGGGTATTTAGGGGGCAATAGGAAGGGCAGGCAAGTGTAGTGCCAGTTCACCCTCCCTCACCCCTGCCCTGCTTTCACAGGTGGCATCCCCGCTCACTTCATCCCACGTCCCGGTCCATCCCTGTCCTTCATGAGCCATTCAAGTTTCTGTACCGCATGATGGATGTTCCCTTCTGTGGAGTTCTCTCAGCAAACGCCGTTCTACCAGCGGCTTGCTGAGGCTTGGGTCCCTACCACCAGGCAGAGAATTCGTTCTCGAATCTCTCCACCAGGGTGCAGCAGGGAGAAAACTTGCTCGGTTTTTCAGAGTTCTGACTGTGACAATTTGGTTCTACAACAAACAAGCTTTGGGAGGACAAACCAGGAGAGTTAAAACCCACTTGGACTACTGTTTACAAGGGGAAATATTAGTTTTTCTCAATAATTCCACACACATCTGAACTTTTAGAGCATAATTTTTATTTGGGAACTGCCTGTAATATACGGAAAACTATGCCACTTTAACCGCCCGAGGACCCCTTCAACTGTTGCCTAAAATCCTTTATCCACTCATCCCCAACACATGCAAACTTTAAACAACTGGGCTTTCTGATTTTTCCTCATTTCTCTATAATTGTAGATACTGGAACGGAGCCCTTACCTAGATGAATTTGAAAAACTCATGTTGTCTTGAGAAATGTTTTTCCAGGCAAATTCCTAATGTACCTATTCCTCTATTTTTGAAATATCTCTTACCTCAATAAAGAGCCCCCTCCAACTTAGGGTTGTTTTTAAAATAAACTTTAAACTGGAAAAAGACAGTTCTAGCTTGTTCCACATGAAATCTTGATGGGAAACAAGTTCCCTAAATTTATATTCCAAAGAGCTCCTTTAAAAAGTCCGATTTCAGGGGCGCCTGAGTGGCTCAGTGGGAGGAGCATGTGACTCCAGATCTCGGGGTCGTGAGTTTGAGCCCCATGTTGGGGGCAGAGATTGCTTAAAATGAATAAATAAATTAAAACTTAAAAAGCCAGATCTTAAAAACAATTTACAATAAACAGTAATTCTTGTTTCCATTTGTTCATGCAAATTTCAAACCCTCTCCTACGGTGCCGCTGACCTCCAGTTGCACATTTTAAAACGTGAGGTTTTATATTATACATATGTAATATGCACATATATATTTTCTTAATGTTGTGAGTATTAACATATCAACCCATCCTGAAGGGGCTGTTTTCTTCTGACAACGAAAGCTTCACAGAAAAGTTGGCCTGCCTGCTGTCATCACTCGGTCTCCACCCTGACACATACTCCTCTGCGCTTCTGCCTAGACTTTCCTCTTTCTGGAAGCTTCCAAGGAAGCATAGGTCCGTCCGACTTCTGTTTTAATTCTGCCAAAGGATCTTAAAGGCTAAATACTAGGGTTTTCAGAATACTTCACAGCAGGTGTTCCATAGGAAAGTAAGTAATAATGACTGCACTTGACATTCCTAAGGAGCACTTTCTGTGCTCAAAACTCTCAGCTAGAATATGTCCTCAAAAGACCCCACTCATCAGGAAGACTGATACTAGAGATGCCAAAATCAATCCATTGGAAAACACTGGTTTGTAACCTACTTTTTGTGAAAATGTATATTTTGGTAATTTTGCTATGAAATTTAGAATCTCGAGGAACTAAGCGACACTGGGACAGCAAAGCACTACGTAAGTTTGGCAGAAAGCAACATCCTCGGTTCAGATGTGGCAAACCTATGAAGCCTAAACGTTGTACAGTTTGTTCTTGAAGATCACATTATTTCAAAGTCCAGTAATGTCGATTTTTATTCAGAAATACTTTCATATTCACTAACTGAAAAAGTTTAAATATTCACAAGGGTCAAACATGCAACATTTTAAGAGTGACATTTAAATACTGTAATTAAGCCCTCAGAAGTAATCTACTTGTAATTATTACAACTGGAACACAAATATACCATATATTACTCTTTAGATTTTTGTTCTATAGTATGTTCTTGTCAATGGGACACTTCAAAATGTTTAAACTTGACAGAATAGTATTTCTTAAAAAAACGTACGATGGAAGAAAAAAAAATACTGAAAATACTCCCATCCTTTACAAGATGTGGAGATGGGAAATATGATCATAAAAACCTCTCATCTCATTCCTCCGGGAGCTCTTTCTCAATATTTACACTTGGGTCCACTGTTACTTAAACTTGGCTCTTAAAAACAATTTCAGGTTAAAATTAACATTTTATCCCAAAGTGAGAAGTGTGCCCACTTCCAGTATTCGTTTTCACTACTGTCTCCTGAATTACCCACTTAAGCATTGGTTTCTGGGCAACCCAGACACAGGCCAATCCACACTGTATGAAGCAAATCCTGTCTCACAGTGGACAACACACAGTCAGTCACGTTCAACTGTGAGTGAAACTGCCTTCAGAGTGAACGTGGAGATCAGAACCATCCCTAGGACACTGTCATTAGGGGAACAGCCCCGATGTGGCATTTTGGAAGCTCTGCATTTTAGAGAAGCAACCTCAAAAGGAAAAATGAGATGGTTCTTCAGTGAAACATACCCATTAAGTCCTTACCTACTCAAGTCCCTCTGTGACAAGGCCATCTTAGCTCCGACCAAAGGCCACCTTCTCCCTCTCTAGCTCAGCCACCAGGATGCGATCGATGGAGGGAGGAAGAACCAAGAAGCTAACACTGACCTCAGGGGTGAAGTTAGGGGATTGGGGAGCTAAAACCCCAGCATCTCTTGACTAGAACAGCCATCTATGGGGGCCCCACAAGTAGTCTGGGCTGTAGTTTTGGGAAATGAGGTGAAACTATTACTAACTCTTCCCTTCTTTCAATCAGAAGAAGATAAAACCTCTTCCAGGCTTCTTTTAATGATACTATAAACCTGACTTTCTTTATCAAAAAAGAACAGAAGTTCAAGTGTAAGAACTCCAAGGAAACGGTGAGTCACGGAAAGTGACTTGAACTTCCCGGCGGGTACCTACTCACCGCCCAGCCCCCACTATCCACCCCGGCCTCTCAGTGGGAGCAGAGTTAATACTGCACTTCTGTCAAAGGCATCTCACGCCTGCCAACCTGCATTTACACCGCACTTACCGCTGCCCTGACCACCCACGTACGCTTAGCCCTTCTCGCTTCCAAACACTTCAGGATACCCACTGTTAGCGTCTCATCTATCAAGGAACACATATATTAAAATTCAGATTTGTCTTTAACAACAAAGTGCTTAAAACCAACCTAGGCAATTGTTTTTCACTTCAGTTTCAACCAGTAAGATCAAACTGGTTTAGGTTTACAAATAATACTGAAAAAAAATAGTGACTCTGACTATTGTCTTACATTTCCAATAATGTGCCTTCATTCCCGACTTTCTCTTACAGTAATGGGTTCATTTCAGTACCTTCATGAGTTGAACTCTTGTTTGCAAAATAGAGAAGGTACAAATATATAGAATATTCTAGAATAAAAAATTTTCTGAATATAAAAATGCTTTGTATGTTTCAAAATAACACTTTTAGATTCTTCTTGTAGTTTTAGGTTTGATAACTAAACTGTTAAGTCTTTTAAAAAAATAACAAGATAGTAGCATGGTTTTAAATACAAACTTACATGGGAACTAATCACACCTGTGGACCATCCCCGTGTTAAGTTTCTCAGCAAGAAAGCCCCAAATACTTTAGTCATAAAATAAAATTCCAAGACATCCAAGCTAGAAATCAATGTACCTTCCTGACTGCCAGAGTTGCCCTGCGCAGCTTCAGTACAACAGAGAACTATCTGGAAAACCACCTCCACGAATTATGCAAGTGCTGCCAATCGGACAGACGCGAGTGGGCAAGGCCCCAGGGACCACGTCCTCCTCCGTCAGCCCTTCCCCAGCCCTGGGCTCTGCAGGTCTCCCTCCGGGCACCGTTGTCCAGGCGCCATCAAGGTGCCGCTCGCAGCCCAGGCTGGCAGCCTCGGGGAGGTCCGAGTCAGGCGCTCCCGTCAGCTGTCAGCATGTCGCCCCATTGGTCCCCGTCTTGAGCTGTGGGAGCTCAGATGAGCCTGGAGCTCTTGAGGAACTGAATGAGGACGCGGTACACGAACGTATACTGGCACAGCGTCTGCACCATCATCATCCTCTGCTGCCTCAGCATGTCCAGCCCCCTTGGGATGTCCAGCACCTGGAAGGAGAGGCAACCGTGAGCAGATGCAGGCCCCCCCAGAGACGGGAGCAGTCCTAGCAGAAGTCTGGTCAAGACCCACACACTGTCCTAGCCCAGCACCTTCTAGAAGAAGCCTCTGGCGAACGTGCCCCGAGAGCACTGGTAGGCCACTAGCCCCGTTCTTCCCCAGCCTTGTGCCCAGCCCGCTTCTCCCCCGACCAACAAGGACATACATACCTCATTGTGCTCCAGGCAGGCGATCATGACCTCTGACAAAATGACGACTCCAGTCCTTCCCACCCCAGCACTGCAGTGGACCAGCAACGGAGGGTTGGGGCTCTTTGGTTCACTGGTACTATTTGTATGGCGTCGAACAGACTGGATCTCCTCAAGGTATGCTGTGAAATATCAATGGAACAGAGAAATATGCAAGGATTAAGGCCCATCAAACTGACAGTTTTCAGGTTATCATCACTGATTGGAAGGACTCTGGGTAAAGAGCACTGGGTGCCAGTTAACCAGCCCTAATGGCAGTGTGATCGTGGGCGAGTCACTGCCTCTGCCCTGCTACAAAATGTGATGGAGGAGACAGTCTCTGAGAGTCCTACTCGCCACCAAATCATACTCTAAAAACTTTTCTCCGTTAAGCTTCCTCTAAACACTTGAAGCCTTTACTTTAAAGCAAGTCCAGGGCGCCCGGGGGACTCAGCATGTTGAGCATCTGCCTCCGGCTAGGGCTGTGATCCCAGGGTCCTGGATGGAGCCAGCCAGGAGCCTGCTTCCCCCTCTGCCTCTGCTGCTACCCCCCAGCTCGTGCTCTCCCTCTCTCAAATAAATGAATAAAACCTTTAAAAATAATAATAAAATACAGCAAGTCCAAAGCTTCTATTAGCCATCCTAAAGAAAATACTTGAGGAGTGACGTCTTGCTCCATGCGCGTGACCAGAGCGGAGGCTGTGCAGGGTCCGAAGACACTTACATAAAAATCCCTTGAGGTCCTCAGGACAGCCGTGCTCAGGCCAGTCTGTGTACTGGAGATGCCAGACCGTCCTCTCCTGACCCGTAAGTAGGTGCTTCATCTTCAGGCCCGTGGTGGCGTAGCAGCCAGAGTCGGTGCGGAAGCGGGTGGTGATCTTAAACCTCCCGTAGGTGACGGTGTTGTGCCGGGAACCCAGCCGAGGCCAGTACCTGAAGCTCTTCTCCCTTCCGCCCTCCTGTGACGGACACAGGCGGTCAGAAGCCAAGAGCAGGTCCAGCCGCAGGCACCCCTCATACAGACCACGCACCCGAGAAGCAGGACGGCAACCCGGCCTGCCTCCTGCGGTAAAGGTCGGGGCCCCATGATCGAAGGAACTGTTCTCAGGCAGAGAAAATCAACAATGGGACGGGAGCACTCACCTCTTCCACAGTCACCATTGCTATGATGGCAACTCCCTGTTCCCACACCATCTGCCAAAAGTCCTGACAGGTATTCTGCAGCGGCCCCTGTGTGGCAATATAATCCCACTCAATTCCACTGACAGAGACCTGAAATTAGAAAACAGGTTTTAAAAAATTAATGTGTGGGGCGCCTGCGTGGCTCAGTCAGTTAAGCGGCCGACTCTTGGTTTCGGCTCAGGTCATGATCTCAGGGTCGTGGGATCGAGCCCCATGTTGGGGGCTGCACCTACTGGGGAGTCCGCCTGGGATTCTCTCTCTCTCCCTCTGCCCCACCCCCGCTCTCTCTAAATAAATCTTTAAATATTAATTAATGTGTATGCATATATGGATGTATGCATATTTGTTTATGGTAGTACTAAAAGATGAGCAGAATTACTCAGAATAAAGGTGTAGCTCTTATCCTTTTTCCTTGTTAATACAATTCCCATTACTACCTGTTTATAAACCTACAACTCTGAATGCACAAGATATGTATGTGACCTGGGACAATATGATTAACCTCTTTGCCTCTCTGCTCTCATCTGTAAAATAAAAATGCCATGTACCTGCACAGGGCCATTTGCAGAATTAAATGAGTCAATGTATCTGGTGCCTGCGCATAACAGGTTCTCGATAAACAGCTGTTACTGCCCCTGATACAAAAATATCCACATCACGGTACCCTAAAGTACACAGTTTCCCCTCATGAAGTACTAAACACACTGGGAAAACTAGGAACAATTAAGTCAAAACTGAGGTTAAATACCAGATTTCTAGGACAGAAAAAAATATTCCTGCTTAAAGTGGTCTCGCCTCTGAACTTCTGAGTCCAGGTACCCCCCGCCGCCCCGCCCCCCCGAATGATACTAAGTTTCCACCAGAGCCCACACCTCCTTGAGAACAGGCTAAGGTAGCCAGCAGTCTGTAGCCAGGAGAGCTGGTTAAAGGCCATGCCCACTGACATTCGGGGACCACAGCGGCGCTTCCCAAGGGCCCCGCGCTGCTCAGCCCACAGCCACACTCACGGCTGCCCGCTGGAGTCCCAGCTGGACCCCCTCACTGAGGGCGGGCTCCAGCCAGCAAGGGGCGGAGGTCTGTGGCCCAAGGGGCAGGAGTCAGTGCTTTATTCCGAGGAAAGCACGAGGAGGCCCCGCGCTGGTAAGTGGCAGACCCTGGAGTTCTGAGGCTCAGCTGCCTTCTCCGGCCTTCAGCTGGCCCCTGAAGCATTCTGCAATACCCACATAGGACGACGACTTTCTTCAGTTCTCATCCATCCCGTCATGAGAGGCTGGATGAGTTACTGCACAGAAATGCTCAGCTTTTAAATAAATTATACTACATCAATAAGCGCACGTGCTTATTCCCAGATACCACCAAGGGCAAAGGCTTTAGCAGGCCGACCGCCAGGTTCCTGAAAGCCTCAAGCGTAAACCTGCGCTCATCAAATATCACTTGCACACAAAATAAAATGTTGGAAAGAAGAAAAATTCCTGACGTGGATACTTCCTCATTCACTCCCAATAAGGAAATGTCTCCTTCCCCAAATAAAAGCACGTGATCTCCAGCCAGCACAAACAAAAGGGACAATGTTGCAGGACAGCACCCTGCTTTCCTCGTGGTCCAGTTGGGAATCATCATCACTTCCCCCCCTCTTATTTTTTAAGATTTTATTTATTTATTTGACAGAGAGAGATCACAAGTAGGCAGAGAGACAGGCAGAGAGAGAGGGAAGCAGGCTCCCTGCTGAGCAGAGAGCCCGATGCAGGGCTCAATCCCAGGACCCTGGGATCATGACCTGAGCCAAAGGTAGAGGCTTTAACACACTGAGCCACCCAGGTGCCCCAACATTGTACATTTAAAAATTACACCAATATGTCTTACTATATGTTTTATTTTAAATCTTGCTTTTTATTACTTTTTTTTAAAAAGATTTTATTTATTTATTTGAAAGACAGAGATCATAAGTAGGCAGAGAGGCAGGCAGAGAGAGAGGGAAGCAGGCTCCCCGCTGAGCAGAGAGCCCGATGCAGGGCTCAATCCCAGGACCCTGGGACCATGACCTGAGCCGAAGGTAGAGGCTCTAACCCACTGAGCCACCCAGGCACCCCCATCATCACTTTTCCCATTTTAATGGGTGGAATATTACCCCAGTTAAATGGCATAACACTGTCTCTAGGGAAAAAGCGCACTGCTTCTCCAAAGGACAAACAATCTTGAAAAGTGATCACAGGGAAAAAGCAAAAAGAGCAGATGTCACTGTTTTAAGGAAGAGCTTTGGTGACCACCATTAAAAAACCCAGACAGGGGGCACCTGGGTGGCTCAGTGGGTTAAGCCTCTGCCTTCGGCTCAGGTCATGATCCCAGCATCCTGGGATCAAGCCCCATATCAGGCTCTCTGCTCGTTTGGCGGGAGGCCTGCTTCTCCCTCTCCCACTCCCCCTGCTTGTATTCCCTCTCTCGTTGTGTCTCTCTCTGTCAAATAAATAAAAAATCTAAAAAAAAAAAACACAAAAAAACACAAAAAAATCCAGACAGGGCACTTGGGTGGCTCAGCGGATTCAGCTTCCCACTCTTGGTCTGAGCTCAGGTCAGGATCTCAGGGTTGCAAGACTGGGTTCTGTGCTGAATGGGGAGTCTGCTGTGGACCCTCTTCCTCTCCCTCTGCCCCTCCCCTGCTCTCTCTCTAAAATAAACAAACCCAGACACCTTTGTCACAAAGAGTCAGTGCAGGTATGTGATAACAGAAAACTAGCAATTCTGCTGCTCTGGAGAGAATTTATGAGCCAGAACGAGATCTTCAGATTTAGAAGAACAAAGGCCTAAGGTCAGGCCAAAGAGGCCTCTCTGAGTCCCCGCCACAGTGTTGGGGGCAGAGGGGCTTAGCACCTCTGCTAAGGTTCTGTTGGTAAACGGCTTCGGCTCTGTTGGTAAACACTTCCTATCCAGCCGGGGCATACGGATTTCCCAGTTTATAACATAATTTGTCAAAATGGCTCCAACTAGGCTGCTCTTAGAATACAGATGTGAACACAGTTCTTATCATTCCTGTAACTGAACTGGCAACTTCACAGCCATCACCGCCCTGCCCGCTCCTCTCACCTTAATATGGGACGCGTTGATGTAGCCAGTATTGTTTTCTTTAGTTGGGACAAGCTCCACTCTGGCATCATCGTAGGGAAGGACATCTTGGAATCGATTTCTTTCTGCGTTTTCAGGGAGTCGTGCTGTTGAGCACTCCCCATCAACTAGCCGTTTTTTAAGAATTTTTTCATATTCTGTGAACACCATTCCCTGTTCTAACCGCTGTTCCAGAATTTTACACTGTAAAATGGAACACGTGGAATAATATGAGTATCGTCACCTGTCCGAGCTGCATTCCGAAGGCACATCTGAAATCTTGTTTTCACTTCAAGTTTAGAAATTATCTAGTATTGAAAACTCCAGATGAAATCAAAGCTAAATTTTTAACAAACCATAATGGGAAGAGTTAAAGTAACAAAACCACGTTGTTGGTGAGATGCAGAAGGCAGAGTTCTGTTTAAAGGTGAAAAGTGGCCGACAATAATTTGAATTCATTTTCTCTAAGTCTATGGTCAGTTTTGTGACTCCTAAGGAAGAGAAAGTTCTCCTGGAGAAGAGTAAATCCTAGAGTAGGAGAATCAATTCCAACTGCTATGAACAAATGCTTCAATTTTCTAATCTATGGTACAGAAAAACTGAAAAAAGTGGGAAATATCAAAATTATCTCCAGGATCCTGTTGTAAGCAAATTAATTTTTACTTAGCATTAATTCATGCCTGTCTGATTTTGATATAGTAAAACCTCATAGCAAATATATGTTGGTCACAAAGTCATGAAAAATTCAGTAACTGTTGACTCCTGAGATAAATTTTCGGTACAATGAAAGCAGGCAATGTGTGCTCCCATTCCCGGGTGTACTCATATGGACTTGTAGAATTCCTCTAATTTAAAGCCATAAGAAATCAAAAGTGCTGTGGATGACCAGAAGAAGGTAAAGAACAGTAAGAACAGTCAGGAACAAACAAAAAAATCAACATTTACTCCAAAATGATCATTAACATATTAGACTTGCCCCAATTTTGACATCCAGATTATAAAATACTTAACACTCATTTATGATAATTAGATGTATTAGCAAATTCATTAAAATCTGAAGAAGGCATTTTTGTAGCATCTTATGGACTGTCCCAGAGAAAGCACACTGCTTGGTCCATACATATGGTACATACCCTCTCGTCATTGGTGGCTCTGGCAGGCACTTCCTTTCCTTCATCAGGCAGAGGCAGTCGAGATAGGGAGAGTCCATTTAGGGCAGCCAATTTGAGAGGACCAATTTTTTTTGCATCTACCCGGCTCTTTTTCATTCCCTATAAAAGTATTTACATGTATATATGACATATACACAAATACAGCTGCCTTCAAAAGACACTTCTGAAGACTGAAGACTGGAGGAAACAAGTGGAAGGAGTGTTCTTCTTCACCAACCACCACAGGAGAGATTACACTCCACACACACATTTGTTTAACAAACACTGGGAGGAAGACATTCCTTTCAAGGCCAAACCCCTGATAGGTCTTGCAGATAGAAGATTTTGAATGCAATTCGTTTCAAGTCTCTGTTGTAATGAGAGTGAGGCTTCAGGCAGACGGCATTCCTTCACAGAACTCCCAAATTTCAAAACATGACGTGCCCACAAAAATCAGGGGCAGGCCACAAAAAGGATTTTTAATGCAGTTGCATGATTGCAATAGGCTGGTTTTGTTTTAAGATATAAACTAGTTCTTTAAATCGTTCTGAGAAAATTAAATGGTTTCTGGGGTCACTTTCCCAACATTCTGTTGCAGACTGGGGTGACCTGGGTTGGATCACTACATCTCAGAACTGCCACATTTTTAACCAGGAAAAGACAACAGGACTGATATCTCCAAAGTGACACCAGGAAGACAATACAGGACAGAGTACAGTCTCCTAACGTGACTATTGAAGTGATCTTCCTCTCTAAGACAAGCCCAAGGTGGCAAGGTCTCCTCGGACATTCTACACCTCCTTGGAAGCCTTAATCTCTACGGCAGCAGCCCCCTTGTTTGACAGACAGCTAATGGTTTTCTCAGTTCCGTCTCCCAAGTGAAATCAGCTTTACTCTAGCCCTACTTGCCTGGGAAGGAGAGAGAGAGGCTGAAAGCTTGCTGCCTGGGCTACAATGTCATTCATGATTCTTACTTGGGCAGAAAACCCCAGTTTGCTGCTGTTTAACGACTGGCTGGGCGGGCAGGGGGAGGGGCAGGGGGAGGGGCAGGGGCTGGTGGGGGGGTCTGCCAAGCAAATCCAGTTGCCATGGTGCGAATACTCCCACCACGGCCAATTTCAAGCTGCCAATATGACATCAAAGGGCTCACAAACTCCTGAAAACCCAAGCCAGCCCTGGCCTACCAGGACAGGGTGGCTCCAGCTCTCCTCTGCCTGAGAATGAGGTCAGGAGGCCGCCGCCCCGCATGCCCCACAGAACTGATTGGCTGGAAGGTCCGCGTCTAAAGCCAGTATGTGAAGAAAGACACATATTATCAAAACCAGGACATCCTTCGGGGCACCGCCCCACAGTGATTTCTGTGAGAACCCCCAGCCAGGACTCAAGCGTGCACAAGCGGGAAATCTGTACCTCAGCCCACTCTTTTTCAGATAACAATCAAGTTTCTGGAGGTGGAGAAGGGTGGAGAACTAGAAAATGGTTCTGCTTGTCTGCAATTTAGTTCACTGTTTTTAATACTAAACTCCCATAACCTTAATTCACGTTAGAATGTGAACTCAGTGTCAGTGGTGACACTGAAGGTCACAGCAACCCCATGTGACTATGAGGAGACCCAGGGGCTTAGCAGGGAGTTGAGCTCTTCAGTTCTCGGGCAGCCAGGATGATGCAACCTCAGAGTAATAAGATAACTTCGCCTGAGCATTTTCCATGTGCCAGGACCTCAATTATCCTGCAACAACTCTCTGGGGTCAGCTTCCCTTACAGATGAGAAAGCAGAGTCAGAGAGATGGGACAGCTTGCCCAAGGTCACACGGCTGCCTCGTTATAAATGGTAATTGGTGTCAAAACAATAAAAACCTTTCCGAGATGCCTGGGTGGCTCAGTCGGTTAAGCGGCTGCCTTCAGCTCAGGTCGTGATCCCGGCATCCTGGGATTGAGTTCCCATATCGGGCTCCTTGCTTGGCAGGGAGCCTGCTTCTCCCTCTGCCTCTGCCTGCCACTCCGTCTGCCTGTGCTCACTCTCTCTCCCTCTCTCTGACAAATAAATAAATAAAATTTAAAAAAAAAAAAAAAAAACAGAACAAAAAAAAAAACCTTTCCTTAAAGTCAGCTATGCCCCATCATAGTAAATACTACGAAGCATTTCTCATGCCTAACCTTCCGGGGGACTTCCCACAACAGGCAGAGCAGGGGTGACTGTCCCCATGCCACAGATGGAGAAGAGGTTCCGGTGTTGCCAGGTCCAGCCCACAGGAGGGTCTAGCCTGAGACCCAGGTTCTTCCACTCTTAGGTACTAGACCTTTCCCCAAAGCCACAGCTCCTCTTCAAGCAAGGACAATCCATTATGCCAAAGAAGGGGAGCAAAACTGTACTAGCACTATGGGTTTTCAAAGTCAGCGAGGGAGAAAACTTGTATTTTTAGAGAACCAAACTCATCAAAAGCCTCAGATTTAGGGGATCTTGCTATTTCCCATTCAAAAGGTACAGGGACAAGACGCTTAAATAGTGGACTATACAAAAAACAAGTATCATTTGGGGAAAAGACTCAGGTCACACATAAAAATGGTAGATAGTTTTGGGGCACTTGGGTGGCTCAGTCAGTTAAGCATCTGACTCTTGATTTCAGCTCAGGTCATGATCTCAAGGTAGGGAGACGGAGCCCCGCATCAGGCTCCATGCCTAGCACATGGAGCTTGCTTAAGATTATGTCTCTCCCTCTCCCTCTGACCCTCCCCCCAACCACACTTTCTCTCTCCAAAAAAACAAAAAAATCAAAAAAGATGGACAGTTCTTGATGTAATTAAGGAAAGAGTATTAACTATGAAAAGGACCACCTGGACAGGGACGCAGATAGAATTACCTTTCAGACACACATCCATACCCTGTTCCCACACTGAATCATTGATCATGAGTCCACACCTTCCACACCAGAGGACCTGAGACACTGGTCTTTACTGTTCAGGCAGGTCAGAATATAAGCCCAAGAAAAATTAAGCTTAAAATGCAAACCCCAGATTCACTAAAAGCAAACACACTTAAATCGACAGCACTATTGTAAATGGTTTCAGTCTATATCTACTAATCAATTTCATACATACTGTAAAACTGCGTGAATTTTACTCCAGTTTATGAAGATAATACTATAGTTGTGATGGGTCCTCAAGTCTGAGTATGGCAGACTATCAGAGATGAGGAGTCCTACCTCTTAGGGCACTGGGAGTAAGGTGGAGACAGAATGCAGAGACTGATTAATCACCTTAGCTCAATCAGAGGGCAGGGCTCTGGGCTTCGACACTTGGGCAAAGAAGGAGCTAGAAACCTGAGCAATGCTGCAAGACGACAGAGTGGCCATACTGAAATGGTAAAGGCACAAACGCGTGGCCAGTGGTTGGGGACTTTAAAAGTTTCAGTGGAAAGACAGAAAACAGCTAGACAAGCAATAACTACTTAATAAAATAATATATACAATATACCTCAATGCAATACAGTGGAGAAGATCAGAGAGTAGTTTGCAGGGATAAACATGGGTTTAAAATTCCAGTTCAGTCACCCACTAGCTGTGTGACCTTGGAAAAGCTACTTAACATCTCAGAGTCTGCTTTCTCTTCTGAAGGAACAATAGGCCTGTTGTATGCTGGATACGCCTCGGAACTCAATAAATCCTCAAGGAATGACTGCTAGAGATGATATGTTCTTTTATATTTTGCTTCAAATAAATAAGAGGGTAACTCACGGTTATCACTCTAATGAGCATCAAAGAGTTGCATTTTCTACAAGGAACTCTGGGCTTTGGGCTCTCAGTTCACTTAATCTTTCTTTTAAAGAGACCAGGAGCTCTGGAGTGTTTGTCTTTACAAAGTGCCACCTTCCCAACTCCAGAATCGCCCTGCGGCGCTCAGAGGTCATGGCCAGGCAATTGGAGCTGGAGCCACACACTCCGACACCAGCAACACCTCCCTCGGGGGAGGCTTCGCTCTGACACCACGCGGCAAACGGAACAACACCCCGCACGAGGCATCACCACGCCGCCTTTCTAAGCCCGGGCTAACAAAGCAACCTTACCTCAAACCCGCCAAACCTCAACTTCTTCTTCCTTAAGGCTGCTTGCTAAGCCTCTCCCTCCTTCCTTCCGCTCCATCCCACGGGGCCTTCCCGAGTCCACCTCTTCATTGCCTCTAATCCATTATCTCCAGCAAACCCGCTACAATTCTAATCGATCCCCCTTATTTCCATAGATAATCCAAGTGTTCCAAATATGACAGAGAGAAGGGGGGGATGAAAAGAGCTGGAAGAAACAACAGAGTCAGAGCGGAGACGCTGGGAGGGCCCTGTGGCCCGATCGCGCACAGCCGCACAGCGGCGCACGGCTTACCCCTAGCGGCGGAAGGCCTTCCACGACGTTCTTCTTCCCCGAGAGGAGGTCAGATACCGGCCGCTGCTTCAGGGAGTCCCTCCTGGCTCGGTAGCGCCCTGACGTGGTGAGGTCGGACTCGGACATGGAGGGCGTGAGCAGCCCCTCTCTGCGCGGCCGGAGGGCCTCCCCGAGCCGGGGCGCAGGCTCGCGGCCAAGCAGGGGGCCGGGGCCCGGGCCCAGCGCGGTGGGGGTGGGGGCGCAGGGGCCCGGCGGGGGCTCCGGGGAGTGGTGGCCCCGGGGTGCGCGGGCCTGGGGAAACGGCACTGCCAGAGAGGCCATCTCCTCGTCCAGGTCCTCCTCGTCCTCGCTGCTGTGGATCAGCATGGTGGCGTCGGAGAGAGACTTCTTGTGGCCGTAGCCCAGGCCTCCCCGCTCGTCCGCTGGGCGCCGCTCAGCCCTGTCGGGGCAGCCGCCGTGCTGGGAGCCTGCCGAGACGGGCCTGGGCGGCGGGTCCGCAGCCGACGCGGACAGGGTGCGCTCCTTGAGCCGCAGGCCCTCGAGGCTGTGCGCCAGCCCAGCCACTTCGATGCTGTTCCTCTTGTGCAGGTGCGCGCGCCGGGCGGCCGTGAGCGGCTCGCTGACCTCCTGCAGGGAGTGCGCCACCGGCAGGCTGGCCTCCTGGAACGTCTGCACCGAGTGGTGCACGCGCCGGGTGATGAGGTCCGGGTTGCTGCTGCTGGTGTACAGGTGGCGGGACAGGTCCGGGGTGCTGTTGGCAGGCCGCGGGGGAGGGTAGGGCGGGGGTGGGCGATACACCTGCGTCCGCATGATGTTGGGGGCCGGGTAGTCCTGCGCCTGCAGCTGCACGTTGGTCAGCTCGGGCACACTGACGGCACCCACCACCGGCCGCCGCTCGGCGGGGTGCGGGTATGCGGACGGGCTGTGGAAGCTGTAGTTCAGGCTGAACGGGTAGTGGGCCGACTGCGGGGAGGCGAAGTGCGCGTGCTCGCGAATCTCCGGCTGGCTGTAGACCAGCGCGTCCGGCCTGCTGTAGGCGCAGGAGCTGCCGATGTTGAGGTTTCGCAGCGAGTGGCTCTGTCTCTCGGCGTGTGCTATTCCTCTGTTGAGCTGCTTCATCACCGTCTCGTAATCTGGGGTCGGGCGGTAGGACGGGGGGATCAGGGCGCTGTGCCGGTGTGACGGCACGTAGTCGGGTCTCATGACGTCACTGCCCGTGATGCTCGGGTTAGAGGACATGGGGGAAGGCTGCAGGTAGGGCTGCGGGTTGTTCAGGGAGTTAGTGCTGTGCGCACTGTATACACTGCCATTTCGGATCCGACCGTTGAGGTCAATCTGGGCTCGATCCAGACTTGTCAGAGAGTGACAATAGTATCCATTCTGATTGGTGGCAAAGAGGTTATCTGGGAATCAAACACATTTAAAACGTACTTTAAAATGAGATTTTTAAGATGTATAAACCACACCTATGACTCTAGGCAAATACGGAGACAGGCCCTGAACGTTGATCACACTTTCAGTGTAGCTTACAAAAATCCATGCAGAAATAACCTGAATGGGCATATCATTTCCCAGAGTCCGCATCTATAGAATGCTGATGGCTTGCCTACCCTAAGGATTTGGCCCCCAATAAAGATTAACTAAATCAAAATCCAATATTAAGAGTACAGATGATTATAAAATATTATCTTTTTCTGAAAATCAAAAACATGTGTTTTGGTAGAATTGAAACACTTTCTGGGACTCTAGGTGGCTGGAGGCAGAGATACTGTTCAAGGCATTGGACCACGAACTGCTCTCTCCCCTGGTATGGATGTGGGACTCACTGATGCTGAGCTAGTTCAAGCACCAACCGTCTGTAAAAACCTCCTTAAGTAGGATTCTGGGTTTTCTGTATAGGTTCTTCTAGAGTGAAGACATCATCATTAGCTCCATAGGCTCTACTTCTCCAGGTCCAACAACATCATCAGTTGCTGTAAACCTCTCCGAGGCCAGAAGCCATTCACACCTGCCCCCCTCCACTCTGGCTCCCACACTCCAGTGGGATGGGGATCCCCAGGCAGTAGGATCGGGAGCACCGTCTAATCTACAGTGGCTGCCTGTGTGCCTGGTGGGGCTGGAAGGAGGCACATTTCTTCTGTCCAATCTGTAGTTCACCGGAAACACCATCACTACTGAGGGTGATTCCTGACACTTCAAAGAGCAGCAGTCAGGTCCTTCAGAGAACAGTTGCCTTTCAAAAGCATTTTTTCTGGGATTCAAGAGCCGTGTAATGGTTTACGTGACTAGTGATGATCCAAGCGAATATATCACCATTGAGCGTGTGGATGTTAGGCAGGTGGCAAGCCAGGAAGAAACGGGGCTCAGTGCATCACTGCATTGTTCCTGCAGACCCCAAAGCTTCCCGGTCCTGGTACTGCTCCCACACCTGGAAGGCTCAGCTACCTCCGAGTCCCTAGAGTTCCCCTTTCTCACTGCCACCACAGCTCAGGTCTTGACCCCAGCCTATTGGCACAGGCATAGTACCCACCCCTCCTGGGCTCCTCCCTATGCCCAGGAAACCATCCCTCTGTGAGCCCATGTGTGTGAAAGCCTATGCTGATGGGAGGAAAATATGACTGGAATCCAGGTGAGTAAAGGGGAGAGATGTATACCACCACCGCAGTTCAAGGACAAGTTACACTCTGAGATTAAGTGTGACAGGAGCCCACACGGGAGGAGGGAAGGATTACTTCCAGCTTGGGCTGGGTTGATGGGGTCAAGAACAACCCCATGGAGGACACAGCATTCAGGCGGTCTGTGGGGGTGGGCAGGGCGTGTCCAGCTTCCAGCAGCAGCCAGTGCGCACAGGAATACCCATCTTCACCCCTGGGTGTCAGTCAGGCATAGTCACTGACTAGCAGCGGTCAAGGGAAAGACAGCAGAGGGTTGGGAGCCAGTTTCCATGCTCCCTCCCCACCCCAACCCTGACCAACATTCCAGATGGAAGAGGCTCCTCTAGCCAGAACGCCCAAGGCGGGCAGATGTGGAGCAGAGCCCTCCTGCTGGTGCAGGGTGGCCAGGGAACCTGAGCAGAAGTCACCTTTGCTGCGTGAGCTGCTGAGCGTTCCCACAGCCCAATCCAGCCCACCCGGTTGGGACGGAAGCATGCGGGCAGGAGTGCACCGTGGCATCTATAAGGACTAAGGGCATTCTGGGTGACAGGGCAGCACTGGCCAGGACAGGAGATGCTTCTGGAGGGACTTCTGGAGGGCTTCCTCGATTTGGCTGGAGTGTCGGGGAGCTGGAGACAGGTAAGAGCAGTGGGAAGTAAGACTGGAAGAGGAGCGTTGGGAAGCCCTGTGGAGAAGTGTGCAACACCAGGCAAGGGAATGGTCATCGGGGAGATGAGAAGAGCCTGGCACCCACGTATCAGGTGAACCGGGGAGGGCAGGGGTGCAAGATGGCCTCGTGTGGAGCCACCACTAGTCGGTAAGGCTGGACTGAACCAGGAGCAGCAGGACAGATGGAAGGCATATTATATGGAGTTAGAGGCAAGAGCACGTGTGACAGACTGTGTGCTGAGGGGGAAAAAAGAAAAGCAAAATTGCATGCACTTTGGAATCCAAGTAACCAGGAGAGTGACGTCACCGCAAAGATAAAATAAGGACGAAAGGGAAAGGGACGGGCTTGTGGAGCACAGCATGAGCGCAAATGTAACATTTTCATTTTCAGCAAGCTCTAATAGTTAACACCATAAGCCAGGTCCCCCGCTGAGAGCTTTTGGTGCAGTGGCTCCCTAACCTGTCACCTCACATCTGGAGATGTGAGGCTGCAGCCCAGGAGTGATGACAGATGGGAAACACGGATGTGACAGCCACCCCTGCCAAAACCCAAAATGTGGACGGGACTGCTGTGGGAGCGAAGGGAGGGAAGGGAGGGAAGAAGGCCACCAGGCAGACTTCCCCAGACAGGGAACACCACTGACAGCACAGGGGGAGGAGAGAGAACCAGTGCACTGACAAGAGATTTTTCAAGAGTGAGGAGGATGTGGGGGGCGCCAGGACTGAGAGGGCAGCTGGGGCAGCAAAGCACAGTCGGAAGGAGTAAGCGGGTGACCATCCACAGGGGCACTACTCTTAGAAGCAGCAGCTGGAAAAGGGAAGGGAAAATGAATTCAAGCCATAGTTGGAAGAAAGAGACGAGGAAAAAGTCTTAGGATACGTGCAGACTAACATGGCAGAGATAAGAGCCTTTACCCAGCGGTGGGTGGGGCTGGGGGCGCAGAAGCACGCAAGCGCAGGGCACAGGGACCCTGCAGTGAGGAAGGGAGAAAACACCCCCACCCCACGGTGCACCCTCAGGGGATCCACACTCTGAAGCACGGCTCCCCTACTGCCCACCTGCCGACCCCATTGCATGGAAATTCTTGTCTGTGCACGAAAGGCCCAGCGCATGTCACAAACCACCTCTGGTCCTTCACACAGGGCTTCTCCCAGTTCCTTATGTAAAGTCCAACCGAACAACGCCCCTCCCCAATGCCCTTTCCTCAGTCTGTGCCGTGGCGTTCACTGTCCCCCAAAACCAGGGGCAGCAATCCCCATCAACTGCCCGCCTCCCTCTCTCTAGCTGCCAACTTTCTAGAAAGCCCTTCTCAACAGGATGAGGGTCTTTTGTAATGTAACTGCTGGTTCTCTCTCCTCAAAACAATCATGTTCTCTTTATGTTTAAGTTATTTGTGTGCTAGTCTTATCCCCCACCTATTAGATGCTAAGCTTCTTAAGATGTGCAACTACTTCTCGACATTAAATCTCCTTGGCCTCTGCAGCAAGGATTAGCCCGTAGAGGAGAGAGTAAATGTTTGCGGAATGAATGCTTGACGTTGAGAGGGGAGGCATGGTCTTAAACACAGCTCCCTACACTAACCGAGTGAAAAATAATAATGAAATGTTTAAACCCTTACAATGGGAAGTTCTCGGGCAAGAAAAAAACCAAAACGAGCCTGGGATATCTTGCACTGGAAAGCAAGGAAACACTCAAAAGCTAATGGGGAAGTGTCAGCAGGACAAAGGAGTTGGCTGAAAAGGAGGGCCAAACTTGGGATCATCTGAGCATCAGAATTTGATACTGAATATTGCTACACATTTTTAAGGAATGGAATCTAATGGCTGCTGCTTCATATGAATTCAGGATGGCTATAATCATGAAAACAATTTGGTTGTAATCAGCCAAAAACTATCCTGGCTCCAAGATCTCCTAGTCTTCATAGGTTTATTCAAATTGTAATAATTTTGTACGGCATTTCAGAAATAGTGTACTTTACCTTGGGAGGAAGTGTATGGTTCTGTATAATGTCCATTATAATGCAGCTGGGGTGGGGGAGGCATCACATAGGGCTGGGGCTTAGGCTAAGGAATGGAAAGTTGGAAACAGGGTTAAAACACATTGCTGACTATGTAATATATGTAAAGTAAGTCTCTGCTGGTTTCTTTCTTTCCATTAAAAAACTCCTAGGGAAGTTAAATACATTATATAGAAAATAAACATGAAGACCCTACAGCTCTTACCAATCTGTCACTTTCAGTGTCTCCCAGAATGACAATGCCAAGGCCTATGCACTAGTATCAGACATCAGAGATCACAAGAAAACAAGCTGTATCCAAAAAGCTAAGAGCGAGAAGGAATAGACAAAGTTTCCTGAATTCTTATGTAAACATGTGAATATAAAAAGCTTTTATGTCGTGTATTTAATTTTACCAGGCAAAATTAGCTAGCATTTTAAATATCTACTAATTTTTGATTGCTCTTCACTAATAGTCAAAAAATTTAAGCATTAGGTTGGACCTAATATTTAAATATGTAAAATAAAATAAATTATTACATAAATATTAGGGTCAGCCTATAGAAAATTGGTTAATTTTTAACCATTTCTTTGGTTAAAAACAATCAAATACCAGCACACTTTTGTGGTCCAAACTAAAAATTAGTACTATCAAAAGCATCTCTTATTAAGGAAGATAACACTAAAAGAAAAAAAGCAATTACATTTTTCCTTCTTTCTTACCAGGGACACCCTTGAAGATGACCTCCTCCTAATTGGGTTCACTGTGACAGTCTGAGTTTGCCTATAAAAATAAGACATGTCGTTGAGACATACATACATGTAGTTTTCCTAATTCTGCCAAAATAATAAGAAGGTAAAATATCTGCTAAACCAAGAAGACAAACTAATCCAGTCATGAATTAGAGAAAAGGAGACTCTGTCCTCACTTGGGGCCTCCACTCTTAGTGGCTGCCCAGACCCACTCCGCCCACACTCCAGGGTTTGAGCCTCCTCAGCAGCAACCTCTGCCTGGACAAGCAGAGGATGGGCAGGTTTATCTTTTCCTGGTCTATCCAGGTAAAACCTCGGAATGAGCATATGCAGAGAGGAAAAGGGGCAAACATCCCAGGGAAGCAAGACTCAGCGCAAATGTGTCTCTCCTGGGCACTTGGGTCAGCACTGACCAACTCCATAACAGTCCTGAGGAGTGACCATCCACTGCCAGAAGCCTGAAGCAATGGGAAATGCCTTTAGTTAAAATCCTCATAACTACACACTACAAACATAATCAAGAAATAAATTTATAGGCGCGCCTGGATGGCTCAGTGGGTTAAGCCTCTACCTTTGGCTTAGGTCATGATCTCAAGGTCCTGGGATCGAGCCCCTGCATCGGGCTCTCTGCTCAGTGGGGAGCCTGCTTCCTTGCCTCCCCCACCTGCCGCTCTGCCTACTTGTGATCTCTCTTCTCTCTGTCAAATATAAATAAAATCTTAAAAAAAATAAATTTATAACTTTGGTAACTTAAGAAACTAGATTTCCTATAAGGAACTAAGTTAGAGAAAGCAAAAAAGTAGATTTGGTTCAGTGGGCCAGTGGTAAACCTATTTGCTTTTCTTTATAAGAAACTTCTCTCTGATTGGTTTTAAATGTGTTTTTTATAAAGCAATGAGGGGCATGTGGGTGGCTTAGTTGATCATGAGTTGAGGTCCTGCCCTGGGCTCCATGCTTCCCATGGAGCTGACTTAAAAAACAACAGTAACAACAATAAACAACAACAACAAAGGAAGCAAGGAGACTATTGAGAAGTGTGGACTGACATTTATCAGATAATTTGAGATTTTAAACGACTCCCATCAAGTTTCATCTTTGAATAAATAATTACATCAAAAAGGAACAAGAGACAAAATAGCTCATGTGTAATTTTAACCATTTTTAAATTTTATTTATTTATTTGACAGACAGAGAGGGGGAAGCAGGTTCCCCGCTGAGCAGAGAGCCCAACGCGGGGCTCGATCCCATGACCTTGGGATCATGACCTGAGCCAAAAGCAGAGGCTTTAACCCACTGAGCCACCCAGGCACCCCTATTTTAACCATTTTTAAACAGAGACAGGATTTTGTTGTTCTTGTGTGCAGTTTATTGCATATAAAATCTAGGAACTTAAACACATAGGATTCTTGGCTTTGTTGATGACTTTGTATTTTCCCCAAGTGCTTTTTTGTGTGTGACTTTTGGTTATAGTCTTCTAAGGACTGATTACTAAAAAACCCACACTCACAAAGTGAACACTCAACCTGTTTAATCAGCAAATGCACTATATTATCAAGCCTCACACCTCCTAAATTAACATGATTCTTAGCATTCTAACCACTAGTACCTTATTATTTTTTTTTAAGATTTTATTTATTTGTCAGAGAGAGAGGGAACACAAGCCAGTGGGGCAGGGGGTGGGTAGAGGGAGAAGCAGACTTCCTGCTGAGCAGGGAGCCAATGTGGCTTGATCCCAGCACCCTGGGATCATGACCTGAGCTGAAGGCAGATGCTTAACCAACTGAGCCACCCAGGCATCCCCCACTAGTACTTTATATTCAAAACCTGAAAATTAGCTTATTTTGAGAAGACTTAAGATAAAATAAAACTAGTGCTTATCATCTCTGATTAAAAATGATCACCAGGGGCGCCTGGGTGGCTCAGTGGGTTAAAGCCTCTGCCTTCGGCTTGGGTCATGATCCTGAGGTCCTGTGATTGAGCCCCTCATCGGGCTCTCTGCCTACTTGTGATCTCTGTCAAATAAATAAATAAATAAATCTTTAAAAAAAAATGATCACAAAATACTGGGCTGGAATGAAACTCGGTTGGTACTGACTCAGTAACAAAGTGTTAGAATAAGGGAACATAAGAGCCATCTGAAAAATGGTCTACCCCAAAATAAAAACTGATTATGTGATAAAGGTGATCTTCCAGCTCAGCAGAGAGAAGACAGGTTATTGGTACAATGGACCATCTATAAGAAGCTCAAGTCTCATATAATGTCACATAAGAAAGCACAAAGCAGATGGATTTAAAAACTAAAAATTTAAATATGAAGTCATAAGTGAACTTACAGAAAATATAAGTGAATAATTCTATTATATATCATAGGCTGAAGATATATCTAAACCCAAAAGCAGTAATAAAAATTACAAAGGAAAAAAACAACTGAGTGTTTATCAGGAACTTAACATCAGCTGACTACAATTTGTTTTATTAGGTGACCTTTTCTAATTCAATGCTTTTTGTAATAATTTCCTTTCATCATCATCATAATGTGTTGAGGTTGTTGCTAAAGAATAAGTGTCTCTTTTCCAAAGAACATTCCATCTGCTAGAATTTATGTCACTCAACAATAACAAAATGGATCTAAATTCTATTAGGCTGCAAAAACACCTGTATCCATCGGTAAACCTCTGTGGGTCCTAACTGAGGCCTCAGTGGTGGGAGGTTGGGACGGTGCACCCAGGCACTGCGTTTTGTTTTGTTAACCGCTCCTTAACTATACGTTAAAAATAGTCCCTAAAATCAATGCCCAGAATCTGAAGGCATCATTTTGCAGCCTTGAGGTTTCCTTTGCTGCTGCTTATTCTCCATGGTCAGGGCTAGGTTTAGGCAAAACTGGGTCCTTTGAAGTTTATATTTAGTCCAAACGGACTGAACTTTTAAATTACTATAAACTCAACCTGTGCCTGGGTGGCTCAGCCAGTCGGGCGGCCAACTCTTGATTTCAGCTCAGGTCATGAGCTCAGCGTCGTGAGATCGAGCCCCGAGTCAGGATCCGTGCTGGGCAGAGAGCCTGCTTAAGAGTTTCTCTCTCCTTCCCCCTCTGAGCCTCCTCACCTCCTGCTCACACATGCTCTCTCTCTCTAAAAATAAAAAATAAAAAAGTACTACACATTCAAAATTCAGAAATGAGAAGGAAGGGCTGTCAACAGAATAATACTCCAACAACACGTCCAGACTTGCCCAGCCTGGGGCAAAAATAAAACTTAAATGTGTTGAGCACAGAATGCAAAGATGCAGAGCTTGGGAGCAAAGGCAGTAACTCCCACACGCGGCATCTATTTTGGCGCCTGAGCCGGAAGTGCAGGGGCGACACTGTCCATGGCAGAGGCCACATTTTACTGAACACAAACAAACTAACACCTTTTTCTCCTGCCAGACTGCTCGGCTCAGCAGCCTCGCCATCAGTTGTAATACCCACCTCCTCCTCCTTCCTGCCGCTGTTCTTGTAACTGCAGCTTAGGGGGAGACCAGCTCTTCTAATCTGAGCCTCTAAGACCATACGGTCTAACTGCTGGTGGGTGTTTTCCAGACTTTCCGGGCAGTTACTGTGTTGATGGGGGCTGCTAAAAATGACACAGCTGAAGACCTCCTAGGCACAAAATCATTGGAATGTGTACCCTGGAGAAGACAAGGGCTAAAGGCGGCTAGCCCCAGCAGAGTAAGTATGACTTCTACCGAAACAGGGCTAAGGACGGAACGTGACTATCTCACAGAATCTGAACCCTGACACCAGAAGGGATGCCAGTTACTATCCTGGTTTTCCCAATGAGGAAACCGATACTTAGGCTAAGGAAACGACTCTTGGTCACGTGACCAGGGAGTACTGGAAGTAGCATTTGAACCAGGCCTGTCTGTCAGATTAACCAAGCATAGGCTCCCAACAGCCCGTTATTTGTCTGACCCCCTCCTCGGTCCTGAATAATCTATAAGCTCCATGGAGGCAAGAGGATATAATGGTGGGGCGCCTGGGTGGCTCAGTGGGTTAAGCCTCTGCCTTCAGCTCAGGTCATGATCTCAGGGTCCTGGGATGAAGCCCCACATCTGGCTCTCTGCCTTTGCATTTTTTTAATGTCTGTTGAGCAAACAAGTGATACAGTGAGTGAGGATGGAAGCGGATGCTAATTACTGAGCATTTACAGTGAAGCTTTTTTTTTTTTTTTTAAGATTTTATTTATTTGACAGAGAGAGAGAGATCACAAGTAGGCAGAGAGGCAGGTAAAGAGGCAGGAGGAGGAGGAACAGGCTCCCCACCAAGCAGAGAGCCCGATGCGGGGCTGGATCCCAAGACCCTGAGATCATGACCTGAGCCAAAGGCAGAGGCTTAACCCACTGAGCCACCTATACGCCCCTACAGTGAAGCTATTTCTAAGAGTTGTTTCAATTTTGTTTTGTGAGCTTCTTTTCTCATAGATTTATAGCTAGTGAGGAGATTCTGATAAACAAAAAATGTGTTGGATGGTGGAAATACCTAGAAAACATTGGTCTCAGTGACCTTCTCTGATGGGATAGGGGCTACTCTATCTCCTTCCAGGCCTTCTCCTATCCCTTTATTTTCTTTTTAAAGATTTATTTATTTATTAGAGAGACAGTACAAGCGAGAGAGTTGTGGGGGGAGGGAGAAAAGTAGACTCACCACTAAGTAGGGACGCCCCACCCCCCTCCCCGCAACACAGGCTCCATCTCAGGACCCCGAGATCATGACCTGAGCCAAAATCGAGAGCCAGACGCTCAACCGACTGAGCCATCCAGGCACCCCCTCCTCCAGTCTCTTTGAACGCTGCAGCGGGTCTTCAAGAAGGGGCAGCCACATCCCTCTCCATGAAGGGCCTCCTCCAGTCAGTGTTCCCATCAGAGTCTCCAGAACACACGTGGGCACACACCAACCCTTTCACCTGCTAGTGGCTGAAATTCAGCTTTCCCTCTAGATAAAGGTTCCTGAAACCTTGATCACATGGCTCTGCAGATTAGGGGGTACATTCCTCCTCAGGATTCTGTTTCTCTCCTAGTCTTTTTCTCATATAAATTAGAGAAGCTGATTACAGCAGGACCAATTCTAAGGTTTGGAAGACGTTATCTGACCAAACAGATTGACCTTATCTCCTGTCATTCCTAAGCCAACTCTAAAGGAATATTAATATTTTTCTTACATTTTTAAGGCTTGGGTGACATAAGATGATTCTGTTATTTAAAGTACCTTCTTGGGGCGCCTGGGTGGCTCAGTGGGTTAAAGCCTCTGCTTTCGGCTCACCCCTCTGCTTTCGGCTCAGGTCATGATCCCAGGGTTCTGGGATCGAGCCCCACATCGGGCTCTCTGCTCTGCAGAGAGCCTGCTTCCTCCTCTCTCTCCCTGCCTGCCTCTCTTGCCTACTTGTAATCTCTGACTGTCAAATAAATAAATAAAATCTTAAAAAAAAAAAAAAAGTACCTTCTTTTAAAAAGTGGAGGGAGGGGACAAGATTTATGATGGATCATGTCATTTTATAAATTCTAAAATATGGTCATCTGGGTCAAGTTTAGAGGAGTCACACCAAGGCCATCCCAAATACCACTGAATTATATATCAGGACTGAGGGGTGTGGAAACGGATACCCTAGGAGCAAAGTCCTTCTATACAAGTAGAACCATCTCCTAAGCCACCAGGTACCCCAGGCTGACCCAGCTATCAGAATCTACTGTCCAATTTCAGGCCTGCTACAGTTTCATTAAATGCCCATCACACTCTAAAATGACCCATCTGGACCATGAGAACAAATCTACCAATATTCCAGGATCGTTATACTAAATGTGACTGAACAGTCTAGGTTGAGAGCCTTAAAAAAAGATCATAAAATTTGAACACACAGGCCAAGTGCAGCTCAATTCCCAGGACTCTGAGATCAGGACCTAAGCTTAGTCAGCTGCTTAACTGACTAAGCCACCTGGGAACCCCTTGTGTTTTCTTTATATAGACCATAATAATGAAGTTGAAGACCATAATAATGTGGTTGTATTCCTATTTAGCAAGAAACAGCAATATCACAAAGCTAAGACTTCTATAAGTGAATTGATTTCTTTTCCATCTGAACTTTACAATCATTAGCAGGTGGTGATTTGCAAAAAACAAACAAACAAACAAACAAAAAAACTCCATTAAAAAAAGGCATTGAGGGGCACCTGGGTGGCTCAATGGATTAAGCCTCTGCTTTCGGCTCAGGTTATGATCTCAGGGTCCTGGGATCGAGCCCCACATAAGGCTCTCTACTCAGCAGGGGCCTGCTCCCCCCGCCTCCTGCCTGCCTCACTGCCTACTTGTGATCTCTGTCTGTCAAATAAATTAAAAAAAAAAAATCTTAAAATAAATAAATAAATAAAGGAATTGGGGCACCTGGGTGGCTCAGTTGTTTAAGCGTCTGTCTTCGGCTCAGGTCATGATCCCAGGGTCCTGGGATCGTGCCCCTCATCAGGCTCCCTGCTCAGCAGAGAGTCTGTGTATCCCTCTCTCTCTCCCTCTGCTTCTCCCCCTGCTTATGCTGTCTCTAGCTCTCTCAAATAAATAAAATCTTAAAAAAAAAAGGCATTAATCACTAATCAATATGGATGCCTACTGGCAAGAGATGATATTTTGGGTCTATTCAAAATGATTGCTTTGATTCGCCATTCTTTTCCAGAAGAGATAACTGAGGTTCTAAGGGTCCAACACTACGAAGACCCTCACACTTATGAAAGGCCGTGCTCCTCCTGAGTGCTATGGACTGCCTGAATCTCAGAACACTGCTTCTGCCTAAGAATAGTGTCACATGTGCTCAGATAACCAGGCCAGCCCAGGAGAGCCCCAAATGTGACTGGCCTGGACTCCTACCACGTACGGAATCTGGCCTCCAGGGTAAGCGCATTCACACACAAAGGCACTCAGACCTGAGAGCGCAGGGAGCTGCCCTCAGAGAAGGCTTCCCATGCCCACAAAGAAAGCAGGTCTCCTCCTCCCTGTCGGGTAGTGCTTTCCCAAATCCCATCCGCAGACCAGCAGCGGACTCAGAGAAAAGCATGGTTGGAGGAGGAGGTTTTCAAAGGGAAAAGGAGTACTGGGGCCTAGAGGCTGATTGCTGGCTTGTTCTCCCATAGGGTCATCCCTGGTCATTTCTTTTCCTTCATGAGTCCCAAAGATAGGCCTGCCCTTCGCACTGGTATTCTCAACCAAGTTTTCTTCACACCTTCGGTACTTATAAAATAGACAGCACTCCCATAGCCTTTCCTCTTCCTTCTTGGCCTGAAGGGACAAATGTCCTGTTCAGATGTTTTTTTCCTCAATTTACAATCAGTGGTAAGAGGAAATCAACAAGGAGCCAACGGCTCTCTCTCCTCCCCTCTGACATCCAGCACCGTCTCAGGCTTCCATCACTCACTAAGCCTTAGGTGCCAGGTGCCCTGGCGGCCACTGGGACGTTGGCAGATGAGACAGAAAAGCCTGGTCCACACAGGACAGCAGGCATGCACCATACCCGCAGCCCCATGTGGTGGGGGGAGCGCCGGCTGCGCAGCGGGCCGACACTGCAGGCCTCTACATCCCCACACCTTGGTCTACAAAAGGGCAATAGTAACTGTACAAAGCAGGCCACTGTAAAGAGAAAAGGAGATAAAAGCTCTCCGCATAATGCCTGGCCCAGAGAAAGTATCCAGGGAATCAGAGTCATTGTTATGAAAGTGGTAGGAAACGACCAGTACTTTGGGACAAAGGGTGAAGCCAACTAAATGCTGGTGGCCTCCAGGACGGCCGGGCTTGCACTGATCAGGCCAAACAACAAAGAGTCTGCCTGAGAAGGGGGAGAGCATTCCAGCAAAGCCTGGGGCTGCAAGAGCCATCGGTGTTGTAAGGGCTATGGGCTCTGCGGCAGGGCCAGGGGTCAGCTGGCAGATGAGCCCAGGGGAGGATCACAGGACTCTTGCACTTCACGCCACAACTAAGGAAGGGTGCGGAAGGGGACGGGCTCAGATGTGGTTCTGAGCTAGAACTTCGGTGAAGTGCTACATCTTTTGCTCATCCACCCAGAAAACTGGCTGGAGCCAGGGGAGATGGGGTAGGGGAGAGAGAGCAGCTTAAAGGAAGGTTGTGGGGATGGAGTGAAACCTTCCACATCTCAGGGTAGATGCCATCTACTGGGAAGCCTTTCCTAGCTTGGCAGTTCTGGGTTAGGAACCCTTCTTCTAAGGGCTCCTCCAGCACCATGGACATCCCCAATCAGATCTCTTAACATGCATTTCTTCAACAAATTCACCAAGGCCTACTCCGCAGAAGGCCAGCCCCTTGCTCCGCACCGGGAACACAGGGATCAACCAGAGTGCCTGCCCCCTGAGTTGCTGTGGGGCTTACCTGCTGAGGAGAGACTCAGGCAATAAACAAGTAAGCAAGCAAATATTCAAGTACTAGGAAGAATAAATCAGGACAAGGGGAGGGACAGAGACAGGCAGCGGGCAGAGAGGGAGTACCCGGGGCAGCCAGGCTCCCTATGATCACACGACAGCGGACGCAGTGGGAGAATGAGGCATGGGAAAGAAGAGCATTTCAGGCTGAGGAAGGGGAAAGCACAGTGCCCCTGAGGGCAAAACATGTTCACAGACCGGAAAGGACCCTAATGTGGCTGGCAGAGGGTATAAAGGAAACAATGTGGGAACCAGGCAAGGACCAGATCTTGGACAGTCTTGTACTTTTAAGCTTGCGGAAATGCCAGTGTAGGGTTTAAGGGCGAGAGATCTGACCCATATTCAACTAAGACCGGTCTGGCTGACATCTGGAAACAAGGTGTAGGCAGGGCAGGCGCAGACATGGGAAGAGCGTGAGAAGGCTCCCACAATCCTGCAGAGGAGAAACACTGGTGGCTTGGCACCACGTTGTTAGGAGAGGAGGTGGTAAAAGTGGTCAGATTTCAGATACATTTCGAAGGCAGAGCCTGCCGATGAACTGGATGTGGGATGAAAGAAACAGGAGTCACGATGGAATTAAGTAGGTTTGCGGCCTACTTAATGGAGTGAATATGGAGTGCTGCCATTTATGGAATGGGAAAGAGTAGGGAAGAAGCAGATTTGGGGCCAGGAAGAGGAAGAGGGCATCAAGTTTGGGTTTAGACATTATCACGTCTGAGATGCCTCTTAAGGTCCCCAAGTGGAGAGGTCAACAGGCAGTCAGCTGTGCTCAGGGAGAAGACTGAGCTAGAAATAAAACCAGATGCACTATTTGTAAGCCTGGTACAATGGGAACGAGGAGGGCGTGGAAGAGGTCTGAGGATTAAACCAGCAAAGCTAAGAAGAAACAGCCTAGAAAGAGGAAAAGCATGAGTGGGGTCCCGGCAGCCCACGAGGAGCAGGGTACAGGAAGGAAAGGGTAGCCAGGGGCTAAGTGCTGAAAGGACCCCAGGATGAAGGTCACTGTCACTGTGACAAGCAGCGTCAGTGTGTGGCAGCTAGGGGAAGCAAGGTAGGAGGAAGGAGAGAAAGTAAGCATACGCGAACAACCCCTCTGCAGAAACGTGCCCTACAGGAGGCAGAGCTATGCAGCCATTGCTCGAAGGCACGTGGAATGTAGGACTGTGTTTTTAATGGGCGACTTAGACAGCATGACTGCATGCTGATCGGAATGATCCAGCACAAAGGGGAAAACCCATGGGGACCAAGAACAATGTACATTAGGAAGAAAAGGTATAAATTCTTCAAACAGCTTGACAAGCTGAATAATTTCTAATTACTCAAAATGCCAATTAAAAAAAAAGAACATTCTCTTTTTAACTTTCAAGGATTAGTGATGTTAGTAAACAGGTGAAGATCTTAGAGGTATGTTTCTGTTGTTATTAGAAGGTATTCTGAAGGTAAAACGAAAATGTTTTTGAGAGCTATTTTAACAGGAAAAAGCAGAGTTTGTGTTAGTAATGTCATAAAACTGTTCTTTTCTATAAAATTTGCTTTTTGAGAGGATACCATAAGCTCGAGATAAAAATGCCTAACCTCCTTATTTCCTACCATTTCCACGAACAGACTCTACTCACAGGCTGCACTGATTCAGTCTGTAGAATTTGTGTCGTGCAACACAGAGTCTCCACACGTACTTGGCGGTTTCCATGTCTTCCTAGCAAAGGAAATATTGCACAAAGTAAATGAGAACACATTTACGACTCGATGCAGAGTTTGTCTGAGGACAAGACATAATTGCAGGATATAGTATATCAAAGTCACTTATAACACACTGTGATTCTTTCATTTTCCAATGCTGCGTCTATCATACGAATGCCATACTTGGAATTTAAATTAAGAAGACCGAAAACAAAAACAAAAACAAAAACAAAGAACACCATTCTAAGGTTTGACTCTTCCATGGAACTGTTTCAAAGTAACGTCAAAATTTTTAAATTATGAAAATAATCGACTTTTATTTTGACGAAGATAGGCAAAGACAATTTGAAACAAGATATTTGAGTCAGTGACTCAATACTGCCTTTGTCAAGAGAGCAAAACTGAGTAACTGTGAAATAGTATTTCTATAGAGCCCTTCGCTTAGCAATGGAAATTAAGGTATTAGTGCTTACTTTCTCTCCTATTTAGTCCCTTAGGTTTAATTTAAAAATCATCACACCAGATAGTATTTATCCAAGGACTCATTCATTCTACAGTATTTACTAAGCAACTACTTTTTCCAAGGGCTATTAAGCAAAATGCTATAAAATTTTACATTTTATGTAAGTATTATGTATTACAATTTTAATGTCACCTCCCTCCCCCAACACACACACAGAAATGCTAACTTGTTAACTTTTAGGAAAAACATTACACATAGATTCCTAATGTTTACTCACAGTTTGAAACTGGATGGTCTCCTCTTTATTAGCCAGCTCTAATGCAAAGAAGGACTTATTGTGGGACATGTTAGCAATATCATGCCACCTAAAGAACAACAAATTGAAAACAGCAACATGAGTTCTATCTGGAACACAGAATATATGATTTTCCTTCTCGAGCTTGAGGTTGTCAAGCTAACATTTGTTAATGATTTTAGAAAGAAAACAGTTGTTTTCATCAGCTAACATGCATCTTATCACTGAAGTGACAATAGCTAGTTGCAAAAAGTAAATACATGTAGACTAAGTAAAGGCAAAGAGTACTTAAAAATGTAAGATCTCTTTATCCTCATTTACCAGATTAGTTGGATCAAAGATCCCTATCTTAGCTGGTTGTCAATGCCTCCTTCATTCATTCAACAAACATCTTCAAGGGCACCCATTATTAGCAATACCAGAAACTGTATTAGGTCCCCAAGATACTAAGATCAGGGAGGCACAGTACAGGGCTTCCCTCAAACGGACACAGTTGGAGGGTGGGTGAGAGAGAAGAGAGAGGCAAGCAAGCATCATTAAGTTCTGCAGGTATACAAGGCAAAAGTGAGGCACAAAGGTGGAGGACTGGGGCTCTGAAAAGCTTGAGGGTGAAGAGTAAGTTCAAATGCCAAGAACCCAAAGCATGAACTACTCTGGATGAGTTCACTGGGATTCAAACTCCTGTCTTGTATTTCTTAACTGTATTTGACATTTAGATTTCATATGTCAATATTTTATTACATAACTTTATAATTTTATGAAAGGGAAAATGTGTCTGGAAGAAAAAATTTACTCTTCTTTATCCTTCTCCATTACATTGGATTTATTTCTTTCAAATTTATTTAAATAAATAAAATTAATTTGCAGTGATTCAATGTTTGTTGTGGGTTTTTTTAAGGTTTTATTTTTAAGTAATATCTACATCTAACACGGGACTCGAGCTTACAACCCGAGATCACGAGTCGCATGTTCTACCAACTGAACCAGCCAGGTGCCCCTCAATGTTTAATTGTTAAACCTAAAGGTTTTTGGCATCACACTGAAGAAGGCAATTTTAAAAACTCCTATCCCGTGAGATAGAAGCTGGTTAATTGGCTTCAGTTCACAAGCGGCCCTTTGGGCACCATTAGTCTGCCCAATCTGGTGTAGTCCAGATCCTTCTCTGGCCCCTGTCCCCAAGTCACAAGTTGGGAAGACTTAAATGAGGAGTATTGCCCGACCCAGGGCAACATGGTCTAGGACTGGGTGTCTGCTCCTCAAACCAGGTACACTCTCCATGGTCATAATCGCTACGGAGAATTCTGAGCCCCAAAGCCAGCAGTAAAGCAAAAGAAATTAAAAATGTCAGTTTAGGGACGCCTGGGTGGCTCAGTTGGTTAAGCGGCTGCCTTCGGCTCAGGTCATGATCCCAGCGTCCTGGGATCGAGTCCCACATGGGGCTCCTTGCTCGGTGGGGAGCCTGCTTCTCCCTATGCCTCTGCCTGCCACTCTGCCTGTGCTCGCTCACTCTCTCTCCCCCCCTCTCTCTCTGACAAATAAATAAATAAAAAAAAAAAATAAAATAAAAAAATGTCAGTTTAGGAAAAAAAAAAAAATCTTCAAAGGAAAAGCCAGTTCTCAAGAAGAAATAGTCAGGATGGTTTTTAGAGGGCTTGAAATGCGGGGAATTAAGTTCCTTTTCATAAAAGAAGCCATTTAACACAGTGGTTAAGAGCCACCATAAAACTGGAGTTCTTGGTCATGCCAGTTAGCAACCGAGTGACCTGAAACAAATCAATTAGTTTTCCAAGTCTCAATTATCCCATGTGGAAAAGGGCAGTAGTATCCTCTGCTCAGAGTTGTGAAGACCACATGAGAAAACACACAGAGAACACTCAGCACAAGCACTCAGTAAATGGTTAAATACAAAGGAACTCAGAACCAAAAAAGGGTATAATGTTTTACTGCTCTACAAATTGGAACTATTTCTGTGAAATGACACTTTGGATCTTCTAGAGTATGGACTTCAAGGAATGAAAAGGAGGGACTGAGCAACATGATCCAATTTGCTGGCCCCTGTCCCCAAGCCAAGATTTAATTATATCTTAAAGAATTATATCTTTAAGATATAATTTGGAACCCAGAAATTTAAACCACCTGAAATTTCTCTTTTGGGGTCAGCCACTATTGGCATATTTCCGTAGATCCTCCTTTTCTTCTTTCTCACTCCATACACTCTAAGATTTCCACAAATGACTAGTATCACATTTTTACAATCAGGGGGAAAAAATGAACATTATACAAAAGTATTTGAACTTAGCTTAACCAAAAAAAAAAAAAAAAGAAGAAAGAAAAGAGAAAAAAGAGAAATTTGCTATTTAAGGAATTTTGGTACATAACTAGAGCCAGAAAAAGGCCCAGATTTCCACAAAGAGACAGTCCTAGAAGCTGGAGCTGGAATTAAAAACTCACATCAAAACAAAGAATGGCCTCCATATGGCAAGAAAAGGGTCAGACACCTTTAAGCATTTCATAAGTAGGCCATCATTATAAGCGTTGTTTTCCACACATTTGATTTTAAAGAAAGTGGCTCATGAAAGAACGACTGCAGTCGGGGGTTATTTTATTCTAGGAAGGGCATCTTTCCATTTCCTAGTGACTCTGGGAGAGGGTTGTGGGCCATTACTAGTTGAGGTACTGCAAACTGTCACCAGGAGAAGCCACCCACAGTGCACAGAAGGACATAAGAAAAGTACCTAAATACCACAGGAGGCCTTCCGTTCTTGTGTTTCACAAAGATCCCTTCAAGACACGCTCCAATGCATATGTCACTGCCTTGGCTATCCTGGAAGGAGAAAGCACAGAAAGCAGCAGTCTGGCAGCGGGCGCATGACAGCTGTGACAACCACGCCCAGCTCCCTGGGCTGGTTTCCCAGACAGAAGATGCTCAGAAGACCTACACTGGAGGGCAAAGTCTGAAAGGAATCAAGGCATCAACTTGTCAATAGGTATGAAAATAGGAAGCATTGGGCTCCTTAAGGAACTCAACCTCAAGAGCATTTCAAAGAACAAACTGCCTAACAGGAGGAACGTGTTTCACTGTGACATTTTGGTCATAGGATCTCACTTTCGAGTTTGCAGGCTTCTGCACATCCCCAGCCTCTGCACGGCAGGGTGTCCCCTGGGCCTCCCCGCTGACCTCTCAGAGCTCTCAGCATTAATCTGCAGAGCCCCGACCTTCGGGCTATGCTCACCTTCGCGGGGTAGCTCTCTTCTCCATAGCCGTCCATTCTCTCTACCTCCTGCATGTACAGCATTTCTGCATCAGGAGCAGCGAGCCTTCTGCAACCCAAAAGTCGTGAGATTGATCACCAAACCAAAAATGGAAAAAAGAACAAAAGGCAATTCTAAAAGGCTACATACCAATTTTGCATTAGACCTCCACAAACATTTCAGGTGTTGTTGTTTTTTAATCATTATTTTGCTGTATTTATTTCTTCTGCCTTTTTTTTTTTTAATTTCATTTCTTTTAACATTTCAGGTTTTTAAGCATCTGAAATTCGTTATACCGATCCATTGACATTGACTGAAAACCAACTACGTGCACAGCACAGTGCTGCCTGCTAAGGTTTAGTCATAAAGATCCTCTGCCTGTGCTTCAGGCAGGCAAGGGGGGACATGGGGAATAAAACTCCGCAAAAATCTTCACTGAAAGCTGGAATTCATTCTAAACCATTCGGTAACTGCTCATTATCCAAAATATCAGGCAATACTAAGCTTCATGTGCTAAATGCCAAATGACTGATCCAGGAAATAAGGGTTAGAAGACTATAAATGACAAGGATGGGTAGGAAGGCCATGTGGGGCTCAATTGCATGGAGACTCACCTTCCCGGCCTCATTCTCTGCTGTTCCACGTCCACAAGGCAGCCCACACCGCACCCAAGCCACGATGCTCCCTCATGCCTCCTGACCTCTACGCACATGCATCCCTCTTGCCAGCATGCCTGTCACTCACCCGTGTACCTGATCAATCCCTAATTATCTTGTAAGAGTTGACCTATGTATCACTCCTCTGTCAGCTCCTGTGATTGCCCTGAGTCTAAGTCGGATGCCCCTGCTCAGTGCAGACCCAGCGCATTCTATACACACTTCCCCCACTGCACTCATATCACATTGTTAGTTTATAATTACTATCCCGGTAGGTCGTCCTGCCTACCCCTTAGACTCCAAAGCAGGGAATACATTCTATGATGGCAGGGAATTCTATTTCTCTTCATGCCACAGAATCCAGCCTCATACAGAATAATAGTACTAAACTATCTTTTTATTTTTTTTAAAGATTTTATTTATTTATTTCATACAGACAGAGTCTGTGTACGAGCAGGGGGGAGGGGCAGAAGCAGGTTCCCTGCTGAGCAGGGAGCTGGATGCAGGGTTCAATCCCAGGACCCTGGGATCACAACATGAGCACGAAAGATAGTCGCTTAACCAACTGAGCCACCCAGGCACCTTCTAAACTTCCTTTTTAAAAAGATGTATGAACGAGTGCATGCAAGTAACAAGAGATAGGGTGATGTGTGCCTGAAGGATCTATTATACTAGTGAAGAAAAAAAAAAAAGGTTCATTTGGGACAGCAAAAAGTGAAGCTGGAAAGGCAGGATGTGACCAACTTGGGGGAAGCCTTTAATTGCAGTGCTAATGAACTCAGGCTAGGGGAAAGCCAGAGAAGAGTCATGAACACTTGGGAAGGAAAGGAAGGGAGATGAAAAGAAAGTGATATTTTAAGATTAATCTTTAGTGAGCAACTATATGGATTTGAGTGGGGAGAAACTAAAGACCAAAGGTTTTTTTAAGATTTTGTTTATTTATTTGACAGACAGAGATCATAAGTAGGCAGAGAGGCAGGTAGAGAGAGAGAGGGAGGGAAGCAGGCTTCCTGCCAAGCAGAGAGCCCGATGAGGGGCTCGATCCCAGGACCCTGGGATCATGACCTGAGCCGAAGGCAGAGGCTTTAACCCACTGAGCCACCCAGGCGCCCCATCCAAAGGTTATTTTTAATGCGAGGGGATAAACAATAGGATATAATCAGATAGACCTGGGTTCAAATCCCATCTCTACCCCATGTAACTATGGGCAAGTGATTTAGTCTTTTTGAGCTTGGTTTCTCCAATCTGTAAGAAGAGAGTATCATTTACCTTAAAGAGTGGTTATAGGAATGTAATGACATCTGAAGTACCTGGAACTGTGTGGTACTTGGTTTAGACGAAGACTAGCATTCTCTGGGGGGAGGCTTTTTCTCACAGACGACACACCCAGATGCATTACCAAAGAAAGTCCTTACCGACCCAGAAGCGCGGGTCAGGGCGATAAGCACTCCGACACAACAAGCACTGTGTGAGAGCGCCACAGCGCTCGGCACAGATTCCGAAGAAAATAAACAGCTTCCGAAGGGGGGGTGCGGTGGGGGATGGAGGAGAAAGATCCCCTGGGTGCTGCACCATCAAAGGAAACAAGTCTCCCTGATCTTGCTAACCCACACGGACCATGTTACCACCAAACCCTTTACCACAGGGAGTGAAGCAGACTACTGCGTCTGCTTCTCCCCGCATCCTCGCCGGTAAACACAGCTACTAAGCGAGCTGATACCCGGACCAACACCCCGCCCATCGCAGTCCTGGCGGCAGCAGTGGTAAAGCGCCAAGGGTCCCTGTGCCAACACTGAGTTCACAGTCAGCCCGGCTTTGCTTCAGGACTCTCACCATTTCTTATTTCTTAGCGTTACCTGTATTTCTGATGCAGTAAGGCCACTTTTTGGGTTGCTTCTTCCAATACTTTTTCATCTTGTAACCACCCCTGAAGAGAACACACAGCCGTAAGTATGTGAACAAGCCGACTGTTATGGCTCTCCTTGCTCTCGGGCAACATTCAGACTAGTATCGGTCTGTGGGGGGGTTGACGAAGCCCGTGGTCGTGATCTTGCTAAGGAACGAAGTAGCTTCTGCTCAGGAGCCAAACACCCGCCCTGCCCACCGTGCCCTCTCAGTTCCTCCCGGGGAAGTTCCAGCTGAATTCTTTTAGGCTGGTAATGCCCATCAGCCAGTCTGAGCCCCACACAGCCTGGGCACTCCCTGGCTGGCTGTGTGGATGCTTGGAAGAGCATCGTGCCACCTCCCTTGGTTGTTCCAATGCGGTTCTCCTGTCGGTCACATCCGTCTACTTTAAAAAGTAGACAGTGCTGTCTTCTTGCCGTCTACTTTTTACACTGCTACTGAGAAGCCACACTTATTGCCACAGAACTGTGAGGTCTTGAGCCTTCAGGTAAAAGCAAAACCTCTGTGTGGTTCCTGAGAAAGTGGAAGGGAATGTCTCTCTTAGACTCACACCCAAACACAAAACAAATCTCTCTGGCTGCAGCCCAGGGACTGCACACCCTTCCCTCTCTGTGGGTTTACAAAGACTGGTGACTACAACAAGGGAAGCATTTACACTTGAGTTGTTTGTAAGAGGCAACTGTTTTAGCCCTATTCCAGCCTAGCCAGTCTACCATACGGACTTCATTTCAGGGGTTATTAAGGATATGGAAATAAACTACTTATAAAAAGCCCAGTGTCAAAAGAAGTTCTTACCACAGGAAACAAGGCAAATTTCTGAAGAAAGTCCTGGGATTCATACTGATCAAAGTCACCAAAATCAGCTATACAAAATGACAAATATCATATCAATTATATTCAATTTGCACAGGAAAACATGCACAACTAAATTCAATATGCAGTATATAGATGGTATGCTTATGATTTAGAGGTCAAATGTGCCTTACAGCTATATAAAGTGTACATTTTAAAAAGTCTTTTTAAAAATATTAATTAGGTAGATTCCTGTGTCTTGACTTGGAAAAATGCCTACTAATAAAATGAAAAAATAAGTTACAAACTGTACGTATTATGATCTCATTTCTAATAATTAACAAAGAAACAAAATCTGCCCTATAATCACATGTGCTTACTTATTTATGCACAGGAAGATGTCAGGAAGAAACCAAACTGTTCATAGCAGTGATCACCTCTAGAGAATGGAATCAGATCACTTCAAGATGTAGCACTTCAGGTGTATTTATTTAGAGATTGTTCGTTATTAAAAAAAAAAAATGACGCTCAGCAAAGATCTTATGAAAAACTCTTAAAGCCAATGATTATTCTGATTAAGTTTCAGTTTCCAAGATTAAATGCCAGTTATCATTTGAAATAATGCCCCATCATAAGTCCAAAAGTATATACATACAGGTAAATACATATTGACTAGAAATGAAAAATAACAGAACCAAACAATTTAAAATTATTTGTGAAATGCAAAACTTTATATATTATGATTGACAATGCCCTATAATTCAGGACAAGTGCATAAGAAAGAAACCCAATAAATGATGTATACATAGAGTATAAGTGAACAGAAAGGCCCTGGCTAGCTCGTCAGTTAAGCAACCAACTATTGATTTCAGCTCGGGTCATGATCTCAGTGCCCTAGGACTGAGCCCTGCATCAGGCTCCTCACTCAGCAGGTAGTCTGCTTGAGGGAGTCTCTCCCTCTGCCCCTCTGCCCCTTCCCACCCCTCTCTCAGCAAAAATTAATAAACGAATCTTTAAAGAAAAAAAAGCATAAGTAAACATAACTTTATCAACCTCATTGTTTGATCTTTCTTCCTAAAATACTAGTTAGCTATAGATCAAGTCCTTGAAGTAAATATTAGTTAGCTATAGATCAAGTCCTTGAACTGTATATGTGTGTGTGTGTATGTGTTTCTCTAATCTTGGTCTGTTTGCTCTGTTGACATATGCTACCAGGCTTAACCTTCCAAAGTCTCTTATTTCACAGAATTGACCCAAATTCATTTTTTCCTACAAGAAAACTAATTTCACCAATACATAAACACTACTATAGGAAGTCAGTAACTTTAAGAATCCCTTGCTGTTTTTGTTATAACACACATTTTTTTTTAGATTTTATTTATCCATTTGAGAGAGAGAGTGCCTGAGAGTGCATGAGCGGTTGGATGGGGCACCGGGAGAGGGAGAAGCAGACTTCCTGCTGAGCATGGAGCCAGATGAGGGGCCCATCTCCTAGGAGTCCACGATGATGACCGGAGCTGAAGGCAGACGCTTAACTGACTGAGCCACCCGGGCGCCCCAACACACATTTTTTTTTTTAAGATCTTTTTTTTTTTTTTTTAAGTAATGTCCACACCCAACATGGGGCTTTAACTTACAACTCTGAGATCAAGAGTCCCGTGCTCCACTGACTAAGGCAGCCAGGCACCCTGCTTATAACACACATCTTAATCTGATATATGTTTTACATCATCAACTATCATTATTTACCTTGAACAGCCAAGCCTGCTAGCTGAATTGCTTGTTCTAATGTACAAGGAATGTTTCCTTCCAAGATATCTTTCTTCAGCTGCAGATAATACTGATACCTACAAAAAAGTCAATTTTAAAAAGTCAATATGAATATTACCTCCAGTGGAGATGCAATGCATTTTACAGTAATTTGGTAGAGGAGCATAAACTAGTCAAAGAAAACCTTAACCCCAGATGGCTTCAAAAAATGGCAAGAATGCCGCTGACCATATCTATACCTACACACACATATATGGGCATGCACGTGGGCACACACACACACAATGTAATCAATTTGTTGAGTCCCTTATGCTTAACTGTAGTTATTTCAAAGCTACAATCGCCTAGAAGACAATTGGTCACCTTTCTAATGCCCTGTAAGACAGTTCCTACATTTTGTTCTGTTTAGTTGGAGACACAGACAATCTATGGCCAATCTTTACTTTAAAAGCTCTGACTAGTAACCCAGTAATAAAAGACTGATAGAAATTACTTGTTCTGATAGAGGTTCCCTAGCCCTAGATAGTAAAACCAAGAGAAAATGCTTCCTGATATTTCAGATCAGGCTCTTATTAAAATATTTTTTGATGAACTCTCCAAAAGCACAGCTGCTATGATGCTTTCTTAATATTCTTGTAATGTGGGTTTACTCTGTTTACACTTTCAACCTCTTGGGCACAAATTACCAGCACAAGCTTTAGTCAAGCAGATCTAGTGAAATTCCAGCTCCCCAATGTAGCATGTTGAATGAACTTGGGCAAATCTGTGGTTTCAATGATCACCAGCAAAAGAGGGGTATGGTCACCCCTTCGCAGGGTCAGCAGTGTTTCATCTGTATCACGACTCTAATCTGACAAAGTTCTACAGTGACTTATGCTGCCTTCCTTTTATGTATTCATTTAACCTGTAATTCCTAGGGCCTACTGCAAGTCAAGCATTGTTCTAGATGCTGGGGTACAATGGTGGATGAAGATGAACCAATGCTCTGCCTATACAGTCAATAGGGCCATCTTGAATCCAGGATGTCTCCCAGATTTGGCATCTGTGAAGTACAACCTAGTCGCTGTTCGTACTGGAATTCCCCTTTCATCATTTCATTAGTTTCCTAATATCATCTTCTTTTATTTTAGCTGGCACTGAGGTCTCCAATCTTTATAACCTAAAAACCTCACCAAAACACCATCCATTCAGATAAGAATATAGACCCAACTTATCCCCTTCTGCCTGCTAGTAGCAGAATCGACCCATTTCCCTCAACTGAGAAGCAGAACGCTGGTAGCTCTGGGATCTTGTCAAAGAAGAAAACTTCACACCTTCTATGAAGCAGCTCCTTTCAGAAGCCTATTTAAAGAAGACTGTACTGAGAGAAGTCCATGTCTTGAACATGTCATCCACATACACCACTATAAATACTCCAGGTTCTTTCCTGAAACCAAATCACTGGGTAGCAACATACCTGGACCAAATTAACTTAGTCTCCCACAGACATGTGGTGTTTTTTGGTGTGTTTTGTTTTGGTTTTTTTGTCTTTTATTACAATTTTTTATTATAAGAGTTGATTCCATTGCTCTCAATTATTCATTGCTGGTTCAATGTTTTTTATATAAAATTCCACCTGAAAATTTCCTTTTAAGTGATAAACCAAGAAAATCTGTCACATTCAAACCATAACAGACTCTTAATCTTAGGAAACAGAGTTGCTGTGGGGATTAGGGATGGGGTAGCTAGGTGATGGACACTGGGGAGGGTATGTGCTATGTCGAGTGCTGTGAAGTGTGTAAGCCTGATGATTCACAGACATGTACCCCTGAGGCAAATAATACATTATATGTTAATTTTTAAAAAAGAATAAAAAAAAGAAAATCTGTCATGTTTGCAAACTGATACACTTTTTATCAGATAAAGGATGATGGGACTCAGAATATTCCTTCTTTTGCCTTGACTCACATGAAGCTCGGAGTTAGAACCCAGCACAGGCACACTGCTTCCCCTCTCATTACCCTCGTAACCACCAGCTGTACCATATAATGGCAGCTACTTGTACCAATGAGGCGCTGAAGCTCAGACGTGAAGGGATATGCTCACATCCGCAAAGGTAGCCTGAGCTGCAGTTTGAATCCAGGTCAAGACGGCCTCAAAGTGCATGTCTTTAACTGTTACAAATCTCCAGTTAAGGACTTTTCTAGTATTTTTATCACATTTCTTTAGTTTTTTTTTAATCCTAGAATCCATATGAATACAATGTTTGAGAGCTAGGACTCAGAAGGCAGCCTGCTTGAGTTTAAAATCCCAGCTCCAGTGGTGCCTGGGTGGCTCAGTGGGTTAAAGCCTCTGCCTTCAGCTCAGGTCATGATCCCAGGGTCCCGGGATGGAGCCCCACATCGGTCTCTCCGCTCAGCGGGGAGCCTGCTTCCCCCTCTCTCTCTGCCTGCCTGTGATCTCTGTCAAGTAAATAAATAAAAAAACTTAAAAACTTAAAATTAAATCCCAGCTCCATACTGGCAGTGTAACCCTGGGCAAAATATTTAGTCTTTCTGTGTCTTGGTTTCTTCAACTACAAACTGGACAATAATACCTACTTTGTAGGACTTGTGAGGATTAAGTGAATGATTAAATATAAAGGGCTTAGAACAATGCCTGACATAGAGTAAGAAAGGGAAGTGGTTGCTTTTATTATTATCTCATTATATTGTCCACAAAATCCTTTAATGGAAGCAAGCAGGGTGTATGTATATATATGGATATGCATATATCTCTATATATGTTTATATACATGTATGTATATGCAAACAGGTATGTATATATTTAAGTATTTACATGAAGGGGCCAAGAAATTTTATTTCAAAGGCATTATCAGTTTCTGTGAGCACTTTTTGTTAAAATGATAATATGTTGGTGAGACTAAGGATGGTTTACAAATATATTTTTTCGGGGCACCTGGGTAGCTCAGTGGGTTAAAGCCTCTGCCTTTGGCTCAGGTCATGATCCCAGGGTCCTGGGATGGAGCCCCGCATTGGGCTCTTTGCTCAGCAGGGAGCCTGCTTCCTCCTCTCTCTCTCTGCCTGCCTCTCTGCCTACTTGTGATCTCTGTCTGTCAAATAAATAAATAAAATCTTAAAAATATATACATATATATTTTTTCAATGTTTATTACAAAAAGAATTAAAATACAATGCAGCAATAATATGTAACATGCAAACTTTTATTCCTTACAACAGTTCTGAATTCAAGAAACTGCACATCTTAATTCTAAACAAGCATTCCATAAATTTGCCCAAAGTCAAATGCTGATTAAAACTAAATAGATGTTTTATCTAAATCTTACCAAAGTATCAACTTTCTAATATAAAATATTTTTACACAAGAAATATTACGTTGAGTAATTATAATAAATTAGATTGCCCCATTCTCCCCAACAGAAATTTCAAATAATATATATAGAAATGTAGTCTTTTTCCTTCACTTGTTTTTCTTAGGCTAGTATTAGAAGGCTAATGTGGAGGTATTGGCATTTTTATGTTTTTAAGTTTTATTATGGAATTTTTGAAACAGATATAGAGAGGACAAGTCCAGTGAACCCACACATCCTTATCACACAGCCTCAAACATCAACTTGACCCATGCCCTGTTCTTCCACCGTCTCCCCTTCCCCACCCAAGTGTTTTACGTCAAATCCCAGATATCACAGCACAGTACTTACAAATATTTTAGTATAAATCTGTAAACGGTAAGCTTTAAAAAAGAACATACATACACACATACACACACGTTTTTAACATACCCAATAAAATGGGCAACAATGTCCTAAAGTTACCCAGTACCTGGTCTATATGCAATTGTTGTGATTGCCTCAAAAATGTATTTTTTTAAATATTTTATTTTTAAGTAATCTCTACACCCAACATGGAGCTTGAACTTATAACCCTGAGGTCAAGAGTCACATACATGTTCTACCGGATGAGCTAGCCAGGCGCCCCTCAAAAATATATTTTTACAGTTAAAAAAAAAAAAATCAGTATCTAAACAAGTTCCAGGGCACCTGGGTGGCTCAGTTGGTTGAGCGACTGCCTTTGGCTCAGGTCATGATCCCAGAGTCCTGGGATCGAGTCCCACATTAGGATCCCAGCTACACGGGGAGTCTGCTTCTCCCTCTGACCTCCCCTCTCATGCTCTCTCACTCTGTGTGTGTGTCTCTCTCTCTCAAATAAATAAATAAAATCTTTAAAAAAAAAAAAAAGTTCCACAGGCCACATTCGATTGACAGTTCTCTCTTAATTTTGAAAAGAAAAATTCCTCCTTTTTATATTCATGTCAGTTGTATTCAAAATAGTGCAATGGGTCATGTAGAATTCCCTACATTCTGGATTTGTCTGATTGCACTCTTGTAGGGTTATTTAACATGTTCATCTGGTCTCTGATTTTTCCTGTGAACTGTTAGGTTCAGGGCAGTGTCGTCTAACAGAACTTCCTGCAGTGATAAAAGTGATGTCTATCTGTCCTGTCCAATATGGGAACCATTAGCCACATGTGGCTACTGAGTATTAAAATGTGGCTAGTGTGACTGAGGAACTGAGAAAGGCCTCTTAAAGGAACATAACTTAGCTGAGAGTGGAACCCATTTTATCCTTTTGCTGCCTGGAATAGAATGTGATAGCTAGACCTTCTCTAGAATTCTTTGACAATGAGATTCCTGAGCGAATGGAAAGAACATGCTGAGCAACGTAGGACAATGAGAAAGAACATGGGTCCCTCAAGACTTTGTGGAGCAGTATAAGCTCAGCATGTAACCTCTGGACTTCCTTTAAGAAATGAAAGATATTTAGGGCTTTTGTTACATGTAGCCAAACTTCATCAACAACTTCTCTAACACGTTCTCTTACACCTCATCAATGTGCACTCCTACTGACTGAATCTACCAGGCCCGCTCTCCCTCTCCTTCCTATAGCTAATGCCTTTGTCGGGCCCACATTCTAGACTAATGTCTAGTTTATGGCATATACCTACATAACTGGTCTCCTAACTATATAGCTTTGCCACCTCTAAGCTGCCTTCCATGATGGGTAATATGGTAAAATACAAATGTCATCTTTCCATTCCTTTAAAATTCAAATATGTCTTTCCCCATTGTACCATGACTTTACGACTAGGACATTCCTATTTTTCAAATCTCCTCTCCCTGCTCCAGGTAATATCTGAAATTTCTAGAAAACATCAGTGACTTCCATTCTCTCCCCTACGCTGCACAAGCTAATCCCTCTAACTAGAAAATTCCTCCTGAAGTTATTGTTCCCCTCATCTGCCCCACCCCTAGGAATCTAGCATTAATTAAAGCATTTATCATCATAATAAACTATAATTGTTTATCTACATGGGCTGTCAGTTCCCCCAGGCTCTGAGTAACTCCTCCAGGGTAGGATTAAAGACTATTCACTTGTACATTCATCTCCCAGGTAAAGAAGCTGGTTCTTACATCACACCATATTATATACTCAATGAATGTTTAAATAAATGAGTCAGTGACCAGTTGTCATTTTTCCTCCTTGGTTCTACTTCTCTCATCAACATTTTTATCCCAGCTCAGTTTTATAGTCAGTGCATATTTATTCCTACTACCTGATTCTTGCTTCTTTGGTTTTCTATCTTCTTCCAATAATTAACTGGCAAACTCAGTCCTCGAAAAGAACATTACACAAACACAGGGCAGTACCAGGTTCTCACTATCTACTGTGTTAGATATTGTACGAAAGGTAAAGCTAAAGAAAACAGAGGTTTAAAATCCAAGAAAAAGATAACATATGTACACAAATAACTATAACAAAAGACTGTAACAACTTCCATCTTAACACAAGTACAAGCAAACTGTAGGGCAGTCCAGAGAAGGCAAAGCTCATTCCAGCCTAGGGACCACAGAAACTTCAGGGAGGAGGTGCCTTTTGAACTAAAATTCAGAGGATGAGTAGGATTCCAGTACATCAATACAAAAGATCATCTTTTCATCAAAGATGAAAAGGCATGTGGCATGTTCAGGGCACTGGAAATAGTCCAGCTTGGCTGAAAAGTAATATTAAATAGGGTTCCAAAGATAAGGTAGTGGTGGATTTGGGAGAACTTGAAAGGAAGACTCATGGGATCCCAAATTTTATTCCTTGTTTTTTGTTTTGTCTTCAAGAAAAAAACAAACAAATATTGAGTTCCTCTATCCCACTCCTTAATACGCTCTTCCCTTTTTGCCTTGATCCCTTCTAAGTGCACTTATTGGCCTCTTCTTGTACCCTCCCAACTATCTACAGGATATACAGCTCCTGCAGTCGGAGAACTTTAAGAACCCTTCTGCACATTTCCCTGAGGAAAGAACACAGATTCTGAAACTGTCTGAAGTATCCTCTCTCGTTTCAGTGTTACAAAGACCAGAAACAAACAAACGGACAAATTTGAAGAGGACAGCACTACAAGAGGAGTTCACAGCCCGGAGAAAAACATCACCTTCCCCTTTAACAGCCAGTCTGTGCGAAACTAAAACGCTTGCACCACGCAGGGAGGCCGCTGTGTAATCATGGGGCTGCACATGGGCGCCGGAGGCCACAGTTAGTCTGATCGCCTGACCTTAACCTCAGTGTCCCTCGGTATCCGTTTTTTCATCTCACTAAGAGTGTTTCCTAAAAACAGAGAGCGTGTTATTTCTCACCTGGTAATCTCCTGCTGCAGCTGAGAAACCGAAGGCACATAAAACACCACTCCAAAATAGACGGTCGGTTCCACAGCGTGTTTATCCAGCTGCTTCTTGAGAGGTTTTTCCAGATCTACCCACCGGCGCTGGTTTTGCTTGTTGTGGTACCAGAGGCTGAAGTAAGTGATCTGGAAAGAGGGAGAGTCACTAATGGAGGCAGACGTGTACAAATGTCTATTCTTCTCACTGCTCTGGTCTGCAACCTGGGACCAAGTGACATCAGTCTCCTATTGCTTCTTCTCAAAAAGGGACAATACCGAAACCCGAAGAAAAGACGCAAGGACACCCCCCCCCCCCATATATCTAGATACATGCAGGAAAAAGAAGTGAAAAGTCAACTACTCTCGTAGACTGTTCTTTGAACTCTGCACAGAAATATGCATTCACGACCTAGACATCAGAATGTAGCAGGTGCTACACCATTTTACAGAGTTTTAACAACAACAAAATAACATATACTGAATAAATGTTTAGTTTTAAAATTGTCAAAATACTAAATGTATCATAATTGGTATTTTATAAGTACAATTGGGGTTTTATCTAGAATACTGATCAGATAGTGTTAATTCAACTTCTCACTACTCTTGAATTTGGCTTCTATACATAAATTATTTCATGTAAATATTGTAAATTCTAGAAATATAGGTACAGCTGCAACTCTTCTTTGCCCCCCAAAATTTATTAGATACAAATTTAACGCAGTCATAACTTTACAGTGGTAAATTCTCACATGTACACAAATACACAAAGAGCTCTACATAGAGCAATAAGAGATCACTTGAAGGTTTAAAAAAATGCCCAGATATTAGCACTTAGATTGCACTTACTGTATAATGAAACTGTTCAGGGAAATCGATACTAGCTCTGGGCTTGGTCAAGCTGAAAGGTTATTAATGCACTTAAGCATTAAAATGACAGCCTCAGGACACTGCTAATATTTATCTCAAAATCAGTTTACAGATCAAGGCAACTGGAAAAATTCCCTGCTTTGCTCTAGACTCTAGAGCAACACAGCCTAACAGAACTTTCTATGATGATGGAAATATTCTGTCTCCCAATATAGCAGCCACTAGCTGCCTGTGGCTATCGAGCACCTGGAATGTGGTTAGTGCAGCTGAGGAACTAAATATTTAATGCTACTTAATTTTAATTGACTTAAATTAAATAGCTGCAAGTTAGGGTTAGAGCAACAATAACACAAGAAATAATAATATTCAGGCTATATTTTTAACCTATCATCCTCATTCAAATAAAAAATGACTTTTTAATTAACAGGGGAAAAGAGTATACAAACATGCTCTTAATATTCATTTCATCTTACAACTTTTTACAAAGGAAGAACTATAGCTTTAAAATGAGTCTCTTAATCAAACAAACTCGACAAAAGTGAGGAATGTGTCCATTTCCCCTTTGTAACCAAAGACCCAGAATGGTGAAGGAATTCAGTAAATTTTATTGAAAGAACGAATATCCCTGGCTTCTTAGTTGTCACCCAAGCCACTATATATGAATGAAATATTCTGAACATTTCCTATGTACCAGGTTCTGTCCCAAGAAGGACAATAATATCATATATCAAATCACCACCACTACCTCATGAAACAGATATTGTGCGTGTGAAAGTGTTTGTCTAAGGACTGTCCCTGGACCACTTCTACCAGAATTACCTGGAGAGCTTTCTTTCATCCACCCATTGGTGGGTGAAAACCATTGCACTACAGCACACTACCCCTCTAGAGTTATACAGGAACTGGTGTATGAACAACCTATCCTTGAGAAGCTGCACAGAAGTCAACTTTTGAAAATCCACACACACTTTAATATAGCAGAAAGTCTGAGTCTTATTGTGAACTATTTTCTGAAGTTATAATTATGTTTATAAAATGAATTATATGTTATCTGTAAGGACAGAGTATCCATTACATTTATAGAAAATGGATACTATTACTTCTTTCTTTTGAATTGCAACTTAGAAAAAAAAAAGTCTCATTTAACAAAGAAACTGATACTTAAAGTCTGAAGTCCTGGGTTTAATTACTTTTAATTACTTGTCACTTGCTAACTGGGAGGTGGAAAAGTCAATCAGGCCAATTCCATTTTCCCAAATGTAAAAGGGGTAATAATAAGTGTAAGTAATATCTCCTTCACACCTCCATCGTGGGAACACAATACCAAACTTAAATGAATGCGTTTTGCCACTAGAAAACCACTATTTTTTTTTTAGATTTTTATTTATTTATTTGAGGAAGAGAGAGACAGATAGCAAGAAAGAGCACAAATGGGGAGGAGAGGGAGAAGGAGGCTCCCCCTTGAGCAGGTAGCCCAACGCCTGTCTCAATCCCAAGACCCTGAGGATCATGACCTGGGCTGAAGGTAGACGCTTAACGAACTGAGCCACCCAAGCATCCCTAAAAAGATTTACTTATTTATTTTAGAGAGAAAGAGCAGGGGCAGAGCATTACAGGGAGAGGGAAAGAATCTCTACCAGACTCCCTGCTGAGTACGGAGCCAACACAGAACTCAATCACACAGCCCTGAGATCACCTCCTCAGCTGAAATCGAGAGTTAGACACTTAACCAACTGAGCCACCCAGGTGCCCCGAAAAACCACTGTATTTTCCAATGATTATTTAGTTTTACCCACTCTACTAAACATCAGCAAAATAAATTATACACCCCCCCCAAAAATAATTGTCTAATTACTCCCATTTATATGGACTGATTACAACACATTTTGTTCATTGTATTTATGTTCTGTGTTTCATCTTAGAATTGGATTGAATGTGGGGCGCGTGCATGGCTCAATAGTTGGGCCTCTGCCTTTGGCTGGGATCAAGCCCCACATCAGGCTTCCTGCTCAGCGGAGAGTCTGCTTCTTCCTCTCCCACTCCTCCTGCTTGTGCTCTCTCTCTCTCTTGCTCTGTGTCTCTCTCTCTCTCTGTCAAATAAATAAAATCTTTAAAAAAAAAAAAAAGAATTGGATTGAATGCACTTTGTTTGGTCTATAACACATACTATTGCCATGAACTTAATTCTACATATACTTATTTTTTGCCATTAAGCCAGAAAGCTGGGCATCCCTTAGGATCTAAAACTATTTGGGTCACAACGGTATGTCACTTTTAACCAAAATTAAAAGGTCTTAAAAATACTCTTTGTATATATTACTTTTCCCCTAAAATATAGTTGGACTTCAATGCTCCAAACACAAATATCTAAATAGTTATAAAACTGTAAGTTTACTATAGAGGTGCCTGGCTGGCTCAGTTGGTAGGCATGCAGCTCTTGATCTCAGGGTCATGAGTTCAAGCCCCACATTGGGCATGGAGCCTACTTAAAAAACAACACAGGCAAAAACACTATAGATTTACTATATAATTTGTTGTTGTACCTTGTGAACCAATCATGAGATAATTAAAAGAAGAAAACCTGAATAATCTACTGGCATTCTAAAAAAGGTACCTTCTAAAAGAAACTAATTCTTGGGACGCCTGGGTGGCTCAGTTGGTTGAGCAGCTGCCTTCGGCTCAGGTGATGGTCCCAGCGTCCTGGGATTGAGTCCCGCATCGGGCTCCTTGCTCGTCAGGGAGCCTGCTTCTCCCTCTGCCTCTGCCTGCCACTCTGTCTTCCTGTGCTTGCTCTCTCGCTCTCTCTCTGACAAATAAATAAAATTTAAAAAAATAAAAGAAACTAATTCTTAAAATATGCTAAAAATTTATTTTAGCAATGTATTTATACTCATGTCACATATAGGCAGAAAATCAAATAGAAAGGGAAATACATTTGTAAATTATACCAGAATTAGTTTTTTATGAATTATATATCTTATAAAAGAGTAGCAAGAACTTTATCTAGTTGTACAAATGGCTGAAAATAATAGATATACCAAATTATTTGCTGATCAGCTATTATATTTGTAGGAGAGCCTAAGGTTTTGGACATTTGAACATTAACTGATTATATGTAGTAAAGTATTTGCTTTGGTACTTGCTCCTGTGTTCAAGTTCTAAGAAGTAGTTAAGCCTAGCCTAAATCACGTTTATATCTTGTTAAATATTCCAAGGAGGTATTATATTTCTAAAATTGCCACTAGAGGGATGCCTGGGTGGTTCAGTCAAAGTGTCTGCCTTTGGCTCAGGTCATGGTCCCGGGGTCCTAGGATAGAGCCCCACTTTGGGCTCCCTGCTCAGTGGTGAGTCTGCATCTCCCTCTCCCTCTGTGATCTTTCTTGCTTTCACACGTTCTCAAATAAATAACTTATTTTTTAAAAATAATGAATTAATAAAATTGCCACTAGAAATGTTTACATACATATGGGTAACTAAAATCTCATAACACCATAATCCTTGGATTCAATGCTTCCTTACAATTTCTACACATATATAATGAAATAACATCTGATTGCCTGAGATTTTATGACTACAATAGAGTTTGTTTCTAAGATGGATAGGTAGAGTTTGAGCAACAACATGTCATTAAATTCTCATCAGGCATAAAATTTTCTGTACAAGTCCATTTTGGGGGCTTTGCCTTAGATAACAATCTTGAGCATCTGGATAATTGCTTTCCAAAATAATTTAAAATCTATCCAAAAAACAAAGTGGGAGAGGATCAAAGAAGAGGGAAGAATACTCCCTACCTCATCTATAGGACAGCATTATCCTCATGCCCCAAACAGACAAAAGACACCATTAGAAAAGAAAACTATAGGCTAGTATCTTTTATAAATACAGATGTAATAGACATGAACTGAATCAAACAACATATCAAAATGATCATACACCACAACCAAGTGGGATTTATCCCAGAAATGCAAGAGTATTTCAACATACAAAAGAATCAATGTAACATATTGTTAATATGAAGGGAAAATACATAATTTTCTGAATTGACACAAAAAAGACTAGAGCTGGGGCACCTTGGTGGCTCAGAGGGTTAAACCTCTCTCTTCAGCTCAGGTCATGAACTCGGAGTCCTGGGATGGAGCCCCACATCAGGCTCTCTGCTCAGCAGGGAGCCTGTTTCTCCCTCTCTCTCTATCTGCCTCTCTGCCTACTTGTGATCTCTCTCTCTCTGTCAAATAAATAAATAAAATCGTTTAAAAAAAAAGACTAGAACTAATAAACTCAGCAAAGCTGAAGGGTACAAAACCAACATGCACAAATCAGTATGGATTCTACACACCAGGAATTGTAAAATTTAAAAAGAAATTCAAAAAAATGATTTCATTTAACATTCTAAAACTGATGGTGGTGATGGATGCACAACTCTGAATATGCCAAAAACCACTGAATTGCATGCTTTAATGGGCGAATTGTATGCTATGTGAATTCTATTTCAATAAAGCTATTAAAAGCTATTGGTTAAATGAAAAAAAAAAAAGATTTCATTTATAATAGCATCCAAAAGAATAAAAAATCTAAAAATAAATGAAGTGAAAAAGTTTGTATACTGAACAATATAAAACATGGCTGAAAGAAATTATTGCTATTGTTTTTTAAATAGGCTCCATGTCCAATGTGGGGCTTGAACTCATAAGCCTGAGATCAAGAGTCACATGCTTTCCTGACTGAGCCTGCCAAGCACCCTTTCACTGCTGAAAGAAATTAAATGAAAAGACATCCTGTGTTCATAAACTGTAACACTTAATATTATAAGATGGCAAAACTATCCAAAGTGATCTGCAGATTCAAATGCAATCCCTTTTTTCGAGCTCATATGGAATTACCAGGGGCCTTGAGTAGCCAAAACAATAATGAAAAAGAACAAAGCTGGAGGACTCCTATTTTCTGATTTTAAAACTTACTATAAAGCTACCTTAATCAAAATAGTGAGGTACTGGTATAATAGAGACACATAGATAAATGTTATAAAATTGAGTCCAGAAATAAACCTGTGCATCCATGGTCAACAGATTTTCAGCAAGAAAGCTAAGACCATTCAGTGGAGAAAGAAGAGTCTCTTCAACAAATGGTTCTAAGACAACCAAAGATCAACATGTAAAACAAAAAGGGTGCCTGCGTGGCTCAGTAGGTTGAGCAGCCAACTCTTTGATTTCGGCTCAGGTCATGGTCTTGGGGTGATGGGGTCAAGCCCTGCATCAAGCTCTATGCTGGGAATGGAACCTGCTCGGGATTCTCTCCCTCTCTCTCTGTCCCTCCCCCATGCACATGTACACATTTTCTTCCTCAAAACAAACAAACAAAAAATGCAAAACAATGAAGTTAGACCCTACTTCACACAGTATATAAAAATTAATCAAACTGAATCAACAACATAAATATAAGAACCAAACTGTAAAATTCTTTAGAAGAAAAATTCTTTTAGAAGAAAACAGAGGTAAATCTTCATGATCTTGAATTTGGAAATGGATTCTTATATATAACACCAAAAGTATGAGCAAAAAAGGAAAAAAGTGGATAAATCTGACTTTTTCAAAATTTAAAACTAAGTTTATCAAAGGACCAAATCAAGAAAGGAAAAAGACAACTACAGAATGGGAGAAAATATTTGCAAATCATATTTGATTAAGGGTCTAGTATCTGGATATATGAAGAACTCTTATACAATAAAAAGCCAGACAACTCGGGTATCTGGGTGGCTCAGCTGGTTAAGCAACTGCCTTCGGCTCAGGTCATGATCCCGGGGTCCCGAGAGTGAGTCCCATATCGGGCTCCCTGCTCAGCAAGGAGTCTGCTTCTCCCTCTGACCTTCTCCCCTCTCATGTTCTCTCTCTGTCTCTCTGTCAAATAAATAAATAAAATCTTAAAAAAAAAAAAAGCCAGACAACTCAATTATAAAATAGGCAAATGACTTGAAGATACTTCTCCAAAGAACATAAGCAAACAGCCAACAAGTACATGAAAAGATGCTCAACATTCTTAGTCACTGGGGAAATGCAGTTCAGAACCACAATAAGATACTACTCCATACCCATTTGGCTGGCTATAATTTAAAAAATAAAAAGTGCTGGTGAGACTGTGGAGAAATTGGAGAACTTATACATTGCTAGTGGGAAAATAAAATGGTTCAGCCACTATGGAAAACAGTTCAGCAGTTCCTCAAAAGGTAAACATGCAATCATCATCGTCATATGACCCAGCAATTTCACTCCTAGATATATACCCAAAAGGAATGAAAACAGGCACATGCATATTCATACGAGGAATGTAAGAAATAGCCAAAAAGTGGAAACAACCTAATGTCCACCCATAGATGAAAGGATAAATGAATTGTGCAACAGACATACAGTGGAATATTATTCAGCCAAAAAAAATGAAGTAGATGCATGCTACCATATGGATGAACCTCAAAAACATTAAGTGGAAGAAACCAGGCATATAAAGTTGCATTGTATGATTCCGTTTATTTATTTATTTTTAAAGATGTAGCCTTGTTTTTATTCATTTATTTTTTAAAGAAACTGTACCCAACATGGGGCTTGAACTCATGACCTAAGATCAGGAGTCACATGCTCTACTAAGGCAGCCAGGCGTCCCACTTTATGATTCCATTTAAATGAAATATCCAGAATAAATAAATCCACAGTGACAGAAAGTTAACTGGTGGTTGATAGAAGGGGAGGGAATTCACTGTTGAATAGGTACAGGGTTTCCTTTTAGGGTAATGAAAATGTTTTGGAACTAGATAGAGGTGCTGTGAATGTATTAAATGTCACTGAATTGTTTAAAGTGGTGAATTGTCTGTTATATGAATTTCAGTCCAAAGAAGTTTTTTTAAAGTTAAGATATATTCAATTAAAATCAAGTACAGAATTTTAAAACCTTACTTTTTAAATGTTCAAATATATCAAATTCATTTCATTTGAAAAAGTCTAAGGAAAAAAATGAGCCAGAAACAGAGGGATCTAGCCAGGAGTTAATATTTCCTATTTCCCTATACCTATACTTAGGTCAAGATTTTGTACAGTTTGGACAATATCTGGAAACACCAACTCTCTGAACATAACTGAATTAACACAGAATAGGCAAAAAAGTGTGTAATGAAAAATATATGTCAGAGTCAAAGTTATTAAGTATATGTCCCCAACAAAAAAGAAATTTCTGTTCTCCTTTATGAACTTTTTTTTTTCTTATTCCATGTTTTTAACGAGTTAAGTGAACTGGTTATCCAATTCAAAGTAGGTTAAAAGATGACAAATTAAAGGAAAAAGGGTTTATTAAATAGCATGTTAACAGCAGCAGGAAATGATGGGTAATAACTTCTCCAGCAAGAGAGAGAGCATACATACCAACAAAAAACCTTTAAAGAGAAGTTATAAAGAATCGCAAAAGCACTGTAGTCTGGAATTATTTATCAAAGGAACAAATTGTAAACATTAGTCATGTATTTAACCACAACCACAGTTTTTCTTTTAAGATGAATAGAGAAGTTTATAAATCCTCCCAAAGACTGGCATTAAAAATAGTTGTTTGGGGGCACCTGGGTGGCTCAGTCAGTGGGACAGCTGACTCTTTCCATTTAGGCTCAGGTACTGATCTCAGGGTCCTAGGATGGAGCCCTCCACCAGTTCCCATGCTCAGCAGGGAGTCTGCTTGAGGATTCTCTCTTTGCCAACACATTCCCCCCTTCCCCACTCATTGCTTTCTCTAGTAAATAAATAAATCTTTTTTAAAAAGTTGTTTGAAAAAAGAATAAATCTTGGTTTTGGGGGCAAAGTTATGAAGATTGCTTCATTTCCCAAAAGTTAGAAAATTAGAAAAATTAGAAAAAAATTAGAAAAGTAATTTGTTGTATATTACAACTTCATAGACTTTAACCAATTAATTGCGATTTTATTACTTCACTTGTAACTGCAACTGCATTTTCCAAAGCCATGAAAGAGATTTCAACTTTTGCTGTTTTGGTACCTGTGGTTATTTAGATTTTCTCTAATGGACTATGCCTGCAATTCCAATAGCAGCCACTAGGCTCCACGTAACGCCAAGAGAGCTCGACTGACGTCACAGCCACAAGGCTCCACCTCCCAAGTCCTGGCTCCACCCTTTACCCCCTCCTGAGTGAGCCAGTCCCTGAGTCTGTTTCTTCATAAGGAAAATAACATGTACCCTGCCTTCTTCAGAAAATCCTGGTGAACTTTGCAAGTTATCATTGTGCTGATAAAAGTTAAAAGCACTCTTGTTACATCTGCTCTGAGTACATTAACTCATCAGATAGGATCTCTCCAGGTGTGACTGAGAAAATAAAACAAAACTTAAGTCAAGCATGCTTCTTCCTTGAAAATATGTCTGACCAAATAATGGCCAAATTTCTTCCTTTATTTATCTTTTTAAAAAGATTTATTTATTTGAGAGAGAGAGAGCACACAAGCACGAGTGGGGGGGGGTGCAGAGGGAGAGGAAATCTTCAAGCAGACTCCCAGCTGAGCACAGACCAGAAAGCAGGTCTTCGTCCCACGACCCTGAGATCATGACCTGAGCCAAAGGCAGACACTTAAGTGAGCCACCCAGGCCCCCTTCTTAAAGTTAAGACATGTTTCTTATTTATTTTTTTCCTTTTTTAAAAGAAATATAAAAACCTTAGTACAGACAAGCCCCATGTGCCTTGAATCTCAACTATTATTACCCATTGTTTCTTGGTCTAGGATACTTTCCCAGAATCATGTGTCTCCTTTTGAGTCCAAATCTTCGGGTTATCCATGCCCTGTCTTATTTATAGGCTTGGTTTAATTATAATAAAAATTTCCTCATAAACCAGTCTTTAATTATTGGCTTTTGGTTCAAGCCTCACACAGGCTCCTTATCTTACTTCCCGGTACCTTTCCTTGATAAGAAACTTTACCTCCAAGTAGTGTCTCTTTCTCCACAGCTCTCTCTACTCCCACTGGTGACAGAGGAAGCTGATCTAACCTTTGCGAAAATCATTCCAGTAAAAGATCCTAAACCACTGAATTCCAGTAAAGCGTTCTAGCATCCTCTAGATCAATGCTCAATTATCACCAACCAGATTTTTGTGAAACTTCTCCACTGTCGAATACTTTTACCCTCACCCTTTCTTTCCTATTTTGTTCTGAACATGTCAGCAGTTTTCATAAAGTTATTCAATAATTTCTTCATTGTTATTTAAAAGTTTTCATAGCTACTCCCCTAAAATGATACAGATGCTTGTGCCTGCTGTGTAAACTACAGTAAAAACAAAAGTTACACTCACAAAACTTGCCATCTTTTCAGACACAATATGGCTGATTTCCTTTAAATGAACAAATATTTACCCAGAGAACAAGGTGATTTGATAATTAAGCTTTTTGTTCAGAGGGAAAGACAGTTTACAAATTTTTGAGCTTGGGTAAAAGGTGTCCCCCAAATCACAGTCACCTAGAGAGACCCAAGCTATTATAAGCAGGTCCACATCTTGTCAGAATGTAAACCCTTTTCTTTTTTTTTTTTTTAATTTTTTTTTTATTTCTTTTCAGCGTAACAGAATTCATAGTTTTACACCACACCCAGTGTTCCATGCAATGTGTGCCCTCCATAATACCCACCACCAGGCTCCCCCTGTAAACCCTTTTCTAATCCTCCAGTCATTTCTTGTCTAATTATTTTAAGAGTCTTTTAGTTGTACTATTTTTAAAGCAGAGCAAAGGGACACATAATTTAGCTGGAAGGTTTTTTAAGCCACTGATGCACTGAGTTTGATAAAAGTTAATCCCATATAAAATTGCAACTATAATTTTATCCCGATGCTTTTCTTAGACTAAGCAGAAGTCAGAAGACTTTTCATCAGGAAAGTGATGAGAGGAGATAGATCTAGATAAAGCCTATCCGAGGCAGAGATCATCTAACAAGGGTAGTTAACAAGTATTAACCTAATTCAAGCCTGGAGCTTACCTCTACACTGAGTGTGCCATAAATAATGAAGCATTGTACCTCTTCCTTTTGACAGAGAGTATGGTGGTCATGGTGTGCCTTAAGCAGACAGTGTTTTTTCCCTTGTCTGTTTAATTTTCATCCATTTTCTTCTGTCCTTAGTCAAATAATGTATTATCTGTTTTTATGGTTAAGGTGATAACACACAAGATCACTATCCTCTAGCACATATGAGGACAAAAAAACAACAATCAAAAGTACATTTTGGTCTTCTCATTACACTCAAACTTTTACTAAACTGAAATTCAAGTAACTGAACTCCTCAAATGGCCAGATCTTTGTTGTTGTTGCAGCATTTAACTTTTAGGAAAAGAGTCAAATGATAAGCTAATTTTAGGGATATATTGAAAGAAAGTCTAAAGCATGAAATGGAATCACTATTTACATAGATGACCTCTCATATATTTTCTATTTACTATCCTGGACAATGAGATGCTAGGAAGAATACAGTGATCCCCAAATACAGTAAAATCATGCTTCTAAAATTATGTTATACTGTGAGGGGACTCGCTGGCTCAGTCAGAAGAGTGAGCATGTAACTCTTGATCTCCGGGTCCTGAATTGGGGTGTAGAGATTACAAAAAGTAAAAAAACAAACAAACAAACTTTAAAAAAAATAGATCATACTATACTTTCTAAAAAAATGGACTTTTTTTTTTTTTACGATTTTATTTATTTAGGGGCGCCTGGGTGGCTCAGTTGGTTAAGCGACTGCCTTCAGCTCAAGTTATGATCCCAGAGTCCTGGGTCAAGACCCATATCAAGCTCCCTGCTTGGCGCAGGGCCTGCTTCTCCATCTCCCTCTGCTGCTCCCCCTGCCTGTGCTCTCCTGCTGTCAAATAAATAAAAATCTTAAAAGAATCTTTTTTTATTTATTTGAGAGTGAGAAAGAGAAAGCATGATCTCTGATACCCAGATATAGATATCTACATCTACTTCTTATCCCAACTAATCCCCAGAGGATAAAATGTTTTTAATTTTAATATTTTCCTGAACTCCTCTTATTTTTTCTATCTTGTCTTGCCAGACGGTGAGAACTGTGAGCAATATTTCCAGAAGTTGTAACTGTACAATATAAAAGTGAAAAGGAAGAACTGAAATGAGCATATTTATGAATAGCTGCTTATTTTTCTAACATTCACTTTCGTCAGGTTGAAATTATTGCTGTATCCTGTTATCTAGATATGGCTGTGATGTGGGGAAGGTGGAATAATAGAGAGATAAAGGGAATTCGAATTTAGAACTATAAATGAATATGGGCCTAAATACATTTTAATGAAGAATCAAATCAATGTTCATTTGTATTGCCTGAAAGAATATTTCCCAACTATTTTCCACTACCTTAAAAAAAAAAAAATGCACAACAGTTCCACTGTTCTTAAATTAGTATTACCATGAAAGATCTGAAGATTAGAAAATCAAGAAAATTGCTCTTGGGGTTAAAATCCTAAACAGATACACATGAATAAACTCCCAGGCTTCTTAAAAACTCTACTGGTTTTCTTCATTAATCAAAGTTTAAGGGACACCTGGGTGGCTCAGTTGGTTAAGTGGCTGCCTTCGGCTCAGGTCATGATCCCAGCGTCCTGGGATCGAGTCCCACATCGGGCTCCTTGCTCGGCAGGGAGCCTGCTTCTCCCTCTGCCTCTGCCTGCCACTCTGTCTGCCTGTGCTCACTCGCTCGCTCTCCCTCTCTCTCTGACAAATAAATAAATTTAAAAAAATTTAAAAAAAAATCAAAGTTTAAAACTCATGCCTTCATCATACATGAAATAATTGTTTTTTCCACATATTTTACAAGGTGATTTTTTAGTTACAGCAAATACTTCTTCCATTTACACAAATGCTCCAAGAGCAAAACTGTTTCCTTTTTTAACAGAGAAAATGATTTTTCCCTTTTTTAATTTATAAGGTTCCCCTTAACAAAGGCCACACTTAAGGATTTAATGGATTTCCTTTTAAATTATGTTCTTCATTGAGGACCAAGGCACAGAGGGTACCTAACTAAGTAAAGGTATATAATTCATAAATATACACTCAATATTTTTAAATTGCTTAAATACCATCATGCCAGTTACATTTTATTCTGAGAAGTGCTATTTAATATGCATAAAGTAAGATACTTTTGTTATTGTAGAAGAGAACGATCTGGCTATAAATATGTATATGGTATTAAGTAAGGATAATGGAGTTTCCTCTATTCATTATCCCATATCCAATTATTTCATACTCAAGAAATATAAAAGTCTCAATGGAAAAACAGACAATAAAGATAATCATGACCTGCAGAAGAGGAATTAAAATGGAGTAGCAATTTATAGTTTTCAAAATTCACAAATAGTAGAGTGGAAACGCTTGGGTGGTGTGAGATGCTTTGAACAGGTGGAACCACACCTGCACGCACAGTGGCTAAATCACAGGGATTCAGCTCCATCAGAGAACGCAGCAAGCACGGCGATAGGCCCACTGCTTCTTCCACTTTTTCTTGTTTGGATGCAGATTCAGACTCTAAAAGCACCCCCAGTTCCAACAACAGCAGTGCAAACAGCTACTGCTTTGGAAAATCTCTCAGCAGAGAATTCTCCTGGGGTCCATTTCATCAGCCTGACACTGCCAGCTCTGCCAGGGAACAGGCTCACGGAAGGCTCCCTATCAAACAGCTCTGCCCTCAGCACTCCTCAGCATTCCCCATGGTGTCCCACTGGCCTAATTATAAGATGTATGTTTGTTCTCAGGCTTATCTTTCTGTGCCTGATGTAACTTCAAAAACATATTTTCAGCAAAAGAGTAAATTGTAGTAATTAAAATAAATGATAACAAATATCTCAAGACAGTCTCCATCAGATTTGGGAGGCTGCACTGTGCCAAGCTGTCCTTAGAGGCACGAACTCCATGGCAGGCCACCTGTCACTTGCCCAGTTACAGGCTGGGAAGAAAGCTGCTGATCAAAGAGGAGCCAGAAGAACTACTCCAGTTGTGGTTTCTGCCCTGGAAGCATGAGCAAAGTTACTTAACACCTGTGTTACCATCTGGAAAGTGGAGAGGAATGTAATAATGCCTCCCTCAAAGAATTGCTGAGGACCAAAATAAGCAAAAATATTCAAAGCACTTAAAAAATGTTTCACACAAAATAAGGGCTCAAGTAATATTAGCTCCTCTTACCACAGTTTGCAAGTTCCCTCAAACAGTAGAAAATTTCGTATTACATCTTCTTTAGTATAGGAAATTCTATACTTAACTATTTCCTTCACTAACTAGGTTTTGGTTTTGGTAACTTTTCTTGTTCTTTTTCTTTCTTTCCTTTTAAAATGAATTATCAGATGGGATGTCTGGGTGTGTCAGTCAGTTAAGCGACTGCCTTTGGCTCAGGTCATGATCCTATGGTCCTGAGATCAATTCCCACATCGGGCTTGTTGCTCAGTGGGGAGTCTGCTTCTCCCTCTGCCTGCCTCTCCCCTTGCTTGTGTGCTCTCTCTCTCCATCTCTGACAAATAAATAAATAAAATCTTTTTAAAAATTAAAAAAAAAATTAGAAACAATTTTTTAAAATTTTAAAATAAATTATTTCCTTTTAAGATAAGTTATTAGAGGGGCACCTGGGTGGCTCAGTGGGTTAAGCCTCTGCCTTCGGCTTGGGTCATGATCTCAGGGTCCTGGGATCGAGTCCCACGTCGGGCTCTCTGCTCATGGGGGAGCCCGTTTCCTCCTCTCTGCCTGCCTCTCTGCCTACTTGTGATCTTTCTCTGTCAAATAAATAAGTAAAATATTTTTTAAAATAAATAAATAAAATAAGTTATTAGAAAATACCAACACTTCGGGCTCCTGGGTGGCTCAGTTAGTTAAGCCTCCGCCTTTGGCCCAAGTCACGATTTCAGGGTCCTACGATCTAGCCCTGCATCAGCTCCCTGCTCAGCGGAGAGACTTCTTCTCCCTCTCCCCCTGCTACTCCCTCTGCCACTCTTCCCTGCTTATGCTCTCTCACTCTCGCTCTCTCTCAAATAAATAAATTAACAGAGTGCCTGGGTGGTTCAGTCGGTTAAACAACTGCCTTCAGCTCAGGTCATCATCTTGGAGTCCCAGAATGGAGTCCCACATTGGGCTCCCTGCTCAGCAGGGAGTCTGCTTCTCCTTCTGACCTTCCCCCCTCATGTGTGCACTCTCCCTCTCATTTTCTCTTGAATAAATAAAATCTTAAAAATAAAATAAAATATAATCTTTAAAAAAGAAAGAAAATGCCAACACGCATTGCTTTTCTTTAGGAAAATGACAATGGCTTAATGGAAAAGCAGTGCAATGTTGATGGAAAAATGCTAAACCAGGGGCGGAAGACCTGAACTCTAGTTGGGACTGTCACTGTTAGTTGCCCCAGCCAGGCACTAAGACTAAGAGTAGTGTACAGTGAAGTCTGCATTCTAGTAGTGGGTGACATATTATACAAATATTGTTTAATTTTAGATGTAGTCTTCATTATTGAACAGGATTCATTTTTCTTTATGTTACCATTGTGTAATACAGAATTTATGTGTTCTTTTCCTTACATTGCCATTCAAACATAAATCTAACTTCAAAACAGGTACCAGGGGTGCCTGGGTGGCTCAGGCCACCCCTCTGCTTTCGGCTCGGGTCATGATCCCAGGGTCCTGGGATGGAAACCCGCATCGGGCTCTCTGCTCCGCGGAGAGCCTGCTTCCCCCTCCCTCTCCCTGCCTTTCTCTCTTGCCTACTTGTAATCTCTCTTTGTCAAATAAATAAATAAAAGCTTTAAAAAAAAAAACAGGTACCAGTCATTAAATTAAAAACAAGTCAAATATGTACCTGATTAAATATTATCTGTAAGTGTAAAACAGGGGTGAATGATAATTAAGGTTATTTTCTAGATGATTCACACCAAACTTCTGGGAGGAAAAATGGATATCTTAACTCTCAGAGTTGCCAGTTAACAAATATCCTCATCAGGACCTCCCCCCTTGGTCTGGATGCTGTCCATCTTTGGCCCACTCCATCTCTGAGATGGTAGGAGAAGGAAGGAACTCCATTATACTCAGGGATAAAGTAAACATAGGTAAAGCATCTAGTACAGTGCCTGGCATCTAGTCAGTACCCAGTAAACAGCTATCATTCTTACTATTAATGTGTTACCATCTCACACATGGAAGAAACAAAATCCAGAGACATTAAGTTGGTTTGCTTGGTTCACACAGGTAGTGTGCAGGGATTTGAACCCAAGTTCATGTGGCACCAAAAGTCCACCTTGTTGCCCACATAACCTCGCTTTGCCTACTACAATTGAATCTAATGTACAAAGTTCAACTGGCTGAAAATTCACTTGACATCAAAATGAATTTGTCAAGTGAAAGTCTAAGCCAGCTACACAACTGAACAAAGGCAAATTGTTTTTATATTCACAAAGAAAATGAGCTGCTACCAGCCAGCATTAAATCCTTGTACACTTTCTTAGCCTGCTCAGTTAAAGCTCATTCAAAATGATGTAATTATGCTGTCCTGGTTATAAATCTAACCCCTACATTCATTTTAATGATCTCACTGGGGCAATCTACTACAGAAAGGTACACAAACCCTGCATGGAAAAGTTATGCCTAATACATGTTGCTACTTCTCATATACGATTTGTGACATACATCGTTTCTTCTAGTGAAATTAGCATCTTAGGCTAAGTCATGAGAATTTAAATTGCCTCTGGATATTCTGTTAGCCCATTAAAAAATAAATATAAGTGATATTTATTCATGAACAAACTGTGGAGAACCAAACAGGAAAATATTTGCTAAACCAACATACTGTTAAGAAAGTGATATGAGGAGGGACGCCCAGGTGGCTCAGTGGGTTGAGCCACTGCCTTTGGCTCAGGTCATGATCCTAGGTCCTGGGATCGAGTCCTGCATCGGGCTCCTTGCTTGGTGGGGAGCCTGCTTCTCTCTCTGCCTCTGCCTCTGCCTGCCACTCTGCCTTCTTGTGAGCACTCTCTCTCTCTCTCTCTGACAAATAAACAAATAAAATCTTAAAAAAAAAAAAAAAAAAGGAAAGAAAGTGATATGAGGAGTCCCTGGGTGGTTCATTTGGTTAAGCGTCTGACTCTTGACCTCAGCTCAGGTCTTGATCTCAGGGTCAGGAGTTCAAGACCTGCACTGAGCTCCACACTGGGCATGGAGTTACTTTAAAAAAAAAAAGTGATATGAACAAAGGGCTTCTTAATAGGGGAAAAAAAAAACCCACAACGCAAGGTGTGTTTCTGATAAGAAGAATGAAATACAGGGCTCAAGGACTGGCCAGTGAATTTGGCTAATGCATAAGTAGAAGTATGAGTCATCCATTCCTTCAATGAAAACCTGTCACACAACTATTACTTGGGCACAAAGGTACTATCTGGTAAGGAAGATGGGTGTGGATCTACCATAAGAGGTATAAGGAAGACATTCCCACTCACAACCTCCTCCTTTTCCTCCTTGAAAGGAGATTTTCCCTCAAGAGTAAGGTGCCCCTGGAGTGCCTGGCTGGCTCAGTTGGTGGAGCATGCAACTCTTGATCGTGGGGTTGTAAGTTCAAGCCCCATGTTGGGTGTAGAGATTACCTAAAAATAAAATCTTAAAAATTTAGAAAAAAAAAAAAAAAGGAGTAAGATGTCCCAATGAGGAAACAAATACCTCAAATGTCCTTTCCTGAAATTTGAAGATAAAGACCATTCAAAAAGGACATTTGTGGGTGCAGGTAGGGAGAGGTATACTTAAGAGGCAAATTATTCTCCCTCAAAATACGAAGGTCTTGAATTGTTCACAAATGTTCTATTCTTCCAGCACCTTCATCTGGAGAAGGAAAGATCAGAGAAGAAAGGTCCTGTTAAGCTGAGAGCAGGGGAAAGACTGCTTCATCTATGAGAGGCTTCTAGGCCCACAGCTTGGCTCATAAATGAACTGGCAGAGAGGGTATCCATGAACCACTTGAAACTGTATGCAAAACTGCATTTTTGTCAGATTCTAAAGGGGTTCATGAGCACTATAACTTTAAAAGTCAAAGTTCAAGCATTAGTCTGACAGATACAAACTCAAATTCTGACTCTTACACTTATTAGCTGTGTGATCACCCAGATTAGCAGAACAAATCATCCAATTTTTCAGAACTTCTGTTTCTACATTTTAAAATGGGAAGGTAATGCCTAATTCCATGTGAGGATTAAATGCAATAAGGCATATTAAGCTTCCAGCACAATAATGTTCATCCACCCAGAAGGAGAGCAGCAGAAAGCCACTAAAACTTTCGGTATTATAAGGAATGAAATCTGAAACTTTATACATCAAAAGCAATGACAGAACTTAGTGAGAGCCCCCAAAACAGCATCAGTTCCCTAGGTTCACCATTTTGTAATTCAACTCACAAACCTCTGCACATGAGTAAATTTATGCTTAATTCCATATGGTGATGAGACTACATGAATGTGGCAGACTCGAGGACCTCTCTAACATCTCTGAAATGAAAAATCCAATACTGGGAGAAAAACATCACAGACTATCAGCCCTTAAATTTATGAGAAATAAAGTGATAGTTGGATAATACTCCACTTTAACTAAGCAGGTTTCTAAATTCCGTAATAACTTGTGTGATGCTACTTGTGTTAAAATGGATTAACATTTACACGTTTGTATTAATAATTCCTCTACTTATTTATATAGTTGGGCTTTTTTTTTTTTAAGATTTTATTTATTTATTTGTCAGAGAGAGAGAGAGAGCAAGAGAGCGAGCACAGGAAGACAAGAGTGGCAGGCAGGGGCAGAGGGAGAAGCAGGCTTCCTGTCAAGTAAGGAGTCCCAGTATATAGTTGGGCTTTTTCTTAACTTTATTTCTTTTTTTTTTTAGTAATCTCTACACCCAACATGGGGCTCAAACCCACGACCCCAAGATCAACAGTCACATCTTCTTCCAACTGAGCCAGCCAGGCACCCATATATTAGACCCCTTTCATCAGGTCTTAAATATCTAGACCAGATGAAAAAAGTAACAGAAAATCTGGAACACCTGAGTGGCTCAGACTGTTAAGGAACAGACTCCTGAGTTTGGCCTGGGTCATGATCTCAGGGTTGTGAGACTGAGCCCATGTGTTGGGCTCCACACTCAGTGGAGAGTCTGCTTGAGATTCTCTTTCTCCCTGTGCCCCTCTTTGCTTCCGCCCACTAACTCACGTTCTCTTTAAAATAAATAAATCTTTAAAAAAAGTAACAGAAAACCTAAAAATCAAGAAAAATCCTTGCTCATTTTTTTCAAGATTTTATTTATTTATTTGACACAGACAGAGATCACAAGTAGGCAGAGAGGCAGGCAGAGAGAAAGAGAGGAGGAAGCAGGCTCCCGGCTGAGCAGAGAGCGAGACGCAGGGCTCGATCGCAGGACCCTGAGACCAAGACCCAAGCCGAAGGCAGTGGCTTAACTAGTAGAGCTACCCAGGAGCCCCAATTCTTGCTCATTTTAATCAGTTTTGGATTTTGGAAAGCTTTCTTTATCTAGGTGGAGAGGCCAATCTGAAATTCACATCTGCTTCAGATGGTCCAACAGATCTAACCAAAGATATTTACTGATACTTATCTACACATCAATTTTATCTGATTTGTAACCTACATACCTGAATAAATAAATATTCAGCCCAAAAGGCTGAATAGTTTGCAGGTATTATACTTTTTCACCGTATACATACTCCAGTTTATTTTTAGAGACCAGCTGAAAACAGCTAGTGCAAAAGGAAATAGGCATGAAATTCTTGAGGTCTACTCAGATAACAGTCAAGATAAGGTCAGTGGATATTTGGAATACCTAAGACACTAATTTAAAATAAAACACTCTGATGGCCAAGAACACTTTCTAAAGTTTCTAAAGTTGTGCTTTAGAGTAATGGTTTGCATTATATACTTGATCCCTCTCTATACCAACAAGTCCCTTAGCCAAAAAGTTTCCCCATCAGCCAGAAAACATTACGGGAACAATCGATTCAAAAGAAGTTGATACTCCCTTCATATAGCAATCTTACCTCAGGGAGTCCCTAAAACCTGATCATTTTCTAAGTGTTTCAGAAAAAGCGACAAAGTGAAAAAGAAAGAAAATTCTTAAGAAAAAGGTACTTTTCTACCTATGTTTAAAGCTTTGTAAATGTTCAACTCTCTGCAGCAAATAAAATCATACAACAAATAAAGGCTGACTTAACTGAGTGGCTGCCTATGCTTATCAATGTAAATTCAAAACAAGAACTTTAGTTTTTAAACTAAGTAGACATTTATTCAGCAACAACGTACTGTAAGGTACAAGGCACTATTATAGACACAGGTGATGAAACAGTCCTACTCCGATAGAGCTTACATTCTAAAGAATAAAAACTTGACATATGTGTGATACAATTCAAATACAATCAAAAAAATTTTTTCTGAACATCTGTGATAAACCACCACAGAACAACCAAATATTAAAGCTTAATTATAATCTTAAAATGAGAGGCCACAGGAAAAACTTGTAAATTTTGCTCGATTTTCTACTAAATGGCTTAGTATTGACCTCAACTTTAAAACTGTAGTTATGGGGGTGCCTGGGTGGCTCAGTGGGTTAAGCCTCTGCCTTCAGCTCAGGCGTTGATCTCAGGGTCCTGGGATCAAGCCCTGCATCGGGCTCTCTGCTCAGCAGGGAGCCTGCTTCCCACCCACCCTTTCTGCCTGCCTCTCTGCCTACTTGTGATCTCTCTCTCTCTGTCAAATAAATAAATAAAATCTTTAAAAAAAAAAAAGATAAAATAAAACTGTAGTTATGTATGTGCACTACTTATGCAGCCAGTGAGAATCCCCCTTTCCCTATACACACAAAACACTCAGAAGTAGCCAGAGTGTTATAAAACTAACACATAATGTATCACAGCAAAAACATGAAAAAGTCATCTTCAGAAGAATTTTAGAAGGGGCTCCTGGCTGGCTCAGTAGGTAGACCATGTGAGTCTTGATCGTGGGGTCATGAGTTCAAGCCCCATTTTGGGGATAGGGATACCTAATAAATACAAGTTTGTGTTTTTGTTTTAAAAGCCTCTAGGCTTGGGGCACCTGGCTGGTTCAGTCCTAGGGTATGTGACTCTTGATCTCAAGTCTTCAGTTTGAGCTCCATGTTGGGCATAGAGATTACTTTAGGGGGAAAAAAAAGCTTCCAGGGTGTTTTAAGTTCCATTTCCTTTTTTTTTTTTTTTTTTTAATTTATTTATTTGTCAGAGAGAGGGAGCAAGCACAGGCAGACAGAGTGGCAGGCAGAGGCAGAGGGAGAAGCAGGCTCCCTGCTGAGCAAGGAGCCCGATGTGGGACTCGATCCCAGGACACTGGGACCATGACCTGAGCCGAAGGCAGCCGCTTAACCAACTGAGCCACCCAGGCGTCCCTAAGTTCCATTTCCTAACTCGACATTTAAAATCTTAAAAAAACAAAAAACAAAAAACCACCAACCACATGTGAATTAAGCTGAATAAAGAAAGACTTTATGATAAAGGAAGTTACCCTGTACAAGAAATTATAATTTGTAATGAATGTAATTAAGACCCATAACAATGTGACAAAAATATGATTATCAAATGTAATACAAGATTTAAAAAGAATGCTTAGGGAAAAAATAAGAAGAATGCTTAGGGACACGTGGGTGGCTCAACTGGTTAAGCGTCCGACTCTTGATCTCAGCGTTTTAAGTTCAAGCCCTGCATTGGTCTCCACTCCCGCCATGGAGCTTACTTAAAAAAAAGTAAAAAATAATGGAGCACCTGAGTGGCTCAGTAGTTAAGCATCTGCCTTCGGCTCAGGTCATGATCCCAGGGTCCTGGGATTGAGCCCCACATCAGACTCCTCAGTCGGCAGAAAGTCTGCTTCTCCCTCTCCCTCTCCCCCTGCTTATGTTTCCTCTCTCGCTATGTCTCTCTCTGTCAAATAAATAAAATAAAATAAATATATATATATAAATAAAAAGAATCCTTCAGAAAGACATACCCTAGAGAAAAAAAATAAACCTTAATAAAAAATTTCATAAATCTTATTTTGTTTTTAATCATAGGCTGGCAAGAAGTGGGAAGAAATAGGCTAACAGAGAAGTAGAAAACCTACTAAAGTTCTGTTGTTTTTGAGGGGGAGGGCATTGAGGCAGTGACCCCGTATACAAATCAATATCAAGTGGCATGAAAAAGACGTTCAAATATGATGCTAAATTACAACGGTACACTAAAATTTTAACAGTTTAGTAACATGAAAAGTGCGATTACCAATGGCCACTATACTTGTTTTTACTCTAAGAATATTTTATGAATAAACACTGCTTTTTGGGCGCCTGGGTGGCTCAGGTGGTTGAGCGACTGCCTTGGGCTCAGGTCATGATCCCGGACTTCCAGGATCGAGTCCCGCATCGGGCTCCCAGCTCCTTGGGGAGTCTGCTTCTCCCTCTGACCTTCTCCTCTCTCATGCTCTCTCTCACTCATTCTCTCTCAAATAAATAAATAAAGTATTTTAAAAAAATAAAAAAATAAATAAATAAATAAACACTGCTTTTTCCATTTACTAAGAGAACACAAGATATTTACAAAAGAATCAATCTGAAGAGAAGCTGGTCAGTTACAACATGAAAATGGGAGTCACGAATTACAGCAACAGGAATGAACAGTCACCCCTGCTGAGTGCTTCTCACATACCAAGTCCTCTACTAAATGTTTTTCATGTAATACTGAAACCTCACAGCCACCACCAAGTAGGTACCTCTATTACTATTATCCCTAGTCCACAGATGAAAAACAGTGGACCTGAAAAATTCAATTCCAAATGTAATTGAACAAAATCACTTTTTAAAAAATGTTTTTATTGGGACACCTGGGTGGCTCAGTTGGTTAAGCAATTGCCCTCGGCTCAGGTGATGATTCTGGGGTCCCAGGATCAGACTGAGGCCCGCATTGGTCTCCCTGCTCAGCAGGGAGTCTGCTTCTCCTTCTGACTCTCCCCCGACCCCCGCCATGCTCTCACTCTTTCTCTCTCTCTCCAGTAAATAAAATCTTTGGGGGAAAAAAATGTTTTTATTGTAAAAGTTTCTTTTTCAGTCTCATGTTGGTTTTTTGCAGATAAAAAATCTCCACCTATGTGAACTGTTATAAATGAAGGAGAGATGTGCATAAAGTGGACAGGATGGTTGATTTACGATGATGTGATGATGCTGTGTATCACTTGGACTGGATCACATAGCTAATCAGTCACATAACTGATAAATGGCAGCACTGGGGTCCAAACTCAAGTTTTTCTGTTTCAACTTGCAAACGTCTTAACCACTCTATTAAAGATTCTTCTCAAGAGGCAAATACAAGCAGTACCCAACTAAGGACTGCCCAGAAAGGATACCCAGACTCAAAGGAACTTGTCTGGTCCCGGAGGCAACACCCTTCCCCTTAAGAAGAGAAGGAAGGTTTTCAGGGCAGCTTCACTCTCTGGGTCCATGCTCACCAAGCAACTTCTAGTTAGCTCTGGCTCCCATGTGACCTGCCTACAGGGAGAACATGGCCTGGCCAGGGAACACATATATTTGGGGTCCTTGGTGGTTCCATATCTCATTGCAAATTACTAAATGGCATCCTGCTTTTATATATCCTTCTCAGTCAGCTGGAGTAGCACAGGTCTTACTCCCAAAGACAATAGGTTTTTGTTTTTGGGTTGGTTTTTTTTTAAGATTATTTATTTATTTATTTATTTTTCTTTTCTAAAGATTTTATTTGACAGAGAGAGAGTAGGCAGAGAGGCAGGCAGAGAGAGAGGAGGAAGCAGGCTCCCTGCTAAGCAGAGAGCCTGATGCAGGGCTCAATTCTATGACCCTGGGATCGTGACCTGAGCCGAAGGCAGAGGCTTTAACCCACTGAGCCACCCAGGCGCCCCAAGATTGATTGATTATTTATTTATTTATTTATTTGACAGAGAGAGAGCGATCAAGCACGTATGTGCAAAGGTAGGCAGAGTGGCAGGGAGAGGGAGAAGCAGGCAGCCTGATGCAGGGATCAATCTGACCTGAACCGAAGGCAGACGAGGGCAGACAGTTAACCAACTGAGCCACCCAGGCTTCCCTACGGGATGGGTTTTTAAGCTGAAGCACCTCACTCTAAACTGTGTTGATTACATCAAGGTGGCCCTGCCCAGCTGACACCCTCTGGTCTCACCACCTCCATCAAAGCTCTGTAACATACCTTCCAAACTGGTATCTCTTCCAAACAGAGAGAAAATTTTCTAATTCTCCTTAAATTCTACAAAGGCTTTCACAACCTCTCTTGAAAACGTGTCATGAAACTCAGAATGAATAATATGCAGAGAATTTCAACAGCTCTGAGGCGTTGCTATAATGAACAGCAATATTTTCCTGTGGGAATAATGTTCCTCCATTTTTGAAAGTTACTCTTCACCACTCAACTATGGTGAATTTAGAAAAAGTTCATATAGGCACACCTGGGTGCCTCATTTGGTTAAGCATCAACCTTTGGCTCAGGTCATGATCTCAGGGTCCTGGGATCAAGTCCTGCATCAGGCTCTCTGCTCAGCAGGGAGCCTGCTTCTCCCTCTCCCTCTGCTGCTCCCCCTGTTTGTGAGCTCTCACTTGCACTCTGTCTCTCAAATAAATAAAATCTTAAAAAAAAAAAAAAAGTTTGGGACGCCTGGGTGGCTCAGTTGGTTAAGCGCCTGCCTTCAGCTCAGGTCATGATCTCAGCGTCCTGGGATGGAGTCCCACATCCGGCTCCTTGCTCGGCAGGGAGCCTGCTTCTCCCTCTGCCTCTGCCTCTGCCTCCCTCTCTGCCTCCCTCTCTGCCTGCCTGTGCTCGCTCTCTCGCTCTCTCTGACAAATAAATAAATAAAATCTTTAAAAAAAAAAAAAGTTCATCTAAGTTAACTAAATTGGAAATAAGTACATTAACCAGTTTGTAGTTTCTTAATGTATTATAAAATATCTTAGACATTCAAAAAAAAATATGAAGACTAACAAACATACAACCACACAACCAGCTTAAGAAATAAAATACTAGGGATATAATACTAGCTAAGGCCTCTGGGCACTGCTGTGATGGGTTATGTATAGACTTTATAATTTTTATTACAGAAGTAAAATAGGATTCGATTAAGCCAATAAAGACTTTTTATCCCCCAACTGAAATGTGGGCAAGTAGCAGAGCCTATCAGCCAAATTTATATACTATGATGATTCTGAGTCTGACTGATGAGAGAAGAGTGCAAGATAACAACACACCAACAGCTCTTGGTATGAATCTCGTATGTGTGGCCACAAAGGCAGAACAGGTGTCACCCTGACTCAGAGATGTTCTGAACCGTCACTGGGTCGTTCAGTTAGATTAGGCCTGGGGCTTGAGCCATCTGTTTATATGCGGCAGAGCAGAGCTTCTAGAGCTTTACAAAGAAGAGTCAGCTACACAGACTAACTTCCTAACCATGACTGTCATTAAATACTGGAAATGCTGGGTTAATCTGTCCAAGGGCAAGACACTTCCCAGGGTTCATGCCTATTCCATCTCAAAGCACTCTACTCTTTGGTTAAAAATCAGTCTCATGGGGCACCTGGGTGACTCACTGGGTTGAGCCTCTGCCTCCAGCTCAGGTCGTGATCTAGGGTCCTGGGATCGAGCCCCAGACCTCCACATCTGGCTCTCTGTTCGTAGGGAGCCTGCTTTCCTCTCTCTCTCTGCCTGCTGCTCTGCCTACTTGTGATCTCTCCCTCTCTGTCAAATAAATAAATAAAATCTTAAAAAAAAAATTAGTCTCATTAGATACCCACAGCTTTATGAAGGTGCTTGTTCCTAGGGACGGTAACCTCGAACAAGCGATAACTTCCCTGGACTTCTTGACTAACAGAGAAGAAAAGTAATGCCTGTGGGTTCAGTCCAACCTGTATTTATTGAGCACATTCCAGGCCTGGTACCCTGGGTACAAAAATAAATTAACCACAGTTCCTCAAGGAGTTGATTCTGCAGTGGCTGTAAGCAGACCTGTATGTAAAGAAAGAAGAAATGAACAGGAAAAAAGAACCAAAATTTTAAAAAAGGAAAAATGGGTGATGGAAGCAGAACAAGCAGGGCTGGTCACTGAGGCCGGCTCTCCTGGTTTACGTTCTCCTTGGTGCGGCATTCCAGCTCCTTCCTAAGGCTTGGCCTCCTCTATTCAAACCCAGGGGTCTGCTATGTCTTCTTTCTCTTTCCTAGACAGCCTCAAGCCCTCTCCCAGCTTTGATGAACTGACCTAGGCTGATGATTCCCAAATCCTTCCCCCCAGCTGAGCTCCAAGCCTGCACAGGCCTCTGCCTGCTCAACATCTCCAAAAGGCATCTCTGTGCACTTCCAGAACTGATGTCACCACACAACTCTCCCTACCCCTTCAAACCTGCTCTTCCTTTTATGCTTCCTCTCCGAGTTACAGGCTCCACCATTTACTGGAAACCTGAGTATCAGCTTGGACCCTCTGGCTAGTGCTTCTCCACACTGAATTCCTGCATATTCCAGCCACTTCTCTCCATCCCCATCCAGAGCCAAGGGACTACCATTTGTAGCACAACTACTCCTTTCTACTCGTTCTCCAGAAGACCTACTCTTCACGAAAACAATCACACCAAACCCCCTGTTTAAAATCTTCACTAATAGGGCGCCTGGCTGGCTCAGTCAGAGAAGCATGAAACTCTTGACCTTGGGGTCATGCGTTCAAGCCCCACGTCGGGTGTAGAGATTACTTAAAAATAAATAAGATAAAATATAAAATCCTTCACTAACTTCCTTACTACTTTGAGGACAAACCCCAAACCTGGCACTGTGTGGCCCCGTTCTCAGCCTTTCCTCTCCCCACCTGAAGCTCCAGGTAGATCGCTGGCCTCATGCCTATAGCTCCTTTATCAGAACAGTCTTTTCCATCCTTGGGCAAGTCTACCCTGCACCATCCCTTTCCCCTCTGCTACCTGTCCCTATTGTCTATGGCACCCTCTACTTTCCCTATCATAGCATGAATCCGCCTGTTTTCTTACTGGTGTCAACACTAGCATAAGCTCCTCCTACATATGTCCTTGGCACTTAACAGGTCTTTAATATCGAATAATCAAATGATTCTGAATAGTCACCAGGGGTACAGTTTATCTATTCCTAACCTTCTATGAACTACAATAATGGGACTTCCAGTTAGGATTATAACGTAGGCATTTACAGGGAATAACCAGTTCCTCCATCTTTCTCTTACCCCAGAGTCAAACAACCAAAGACAGGAAGGGTCCTAACATTTAATTAGAGCCCTTTTCTTCACAGGCCTTACACAGCATTTTAAATTTAAGACTTCATATGGGTCCTTGAGGATTCTACAACTTCCTATAGATGAGATTAGGGGTTTTTCCAGGGCAAATCTCCCTATGATAATTATAACAGATTGTTCTTAGAAGTTTTGGCTTTGGGGCACCTAGCTGGTTCAGAGAGAAGAGCATGCGACTCTTGATCTTAAGGTTGTGGTTTCAAGCTTCACATTGGGTACAAAGACTACTAAAATAATACATAATCTTAAAAAAAAAAAAAAAAGGTGTTGGTTTTACATTCACTTTAAATCACACAATCACTCTTGAGCATCAGGCACCACTGTTATCCCCATGATTCAGATGAGGAAACTGGAGCCCAGAGTCACATAACTCATCCAAGGTTAAACAACCAGTTGGTGCGGAAACCAGAAACTCAGACAATAACTCTTTACAATCTTGGCTTGCTGGCCTGTGCAAAACAGTCAATGAATGTTGAATGAATGATTGAAATCAGTAAACTGTACTAGATCAGGATGACATGGGATTATATTAGAAAAGGAAAACTTGGGGGGCACCTGGGTGTCTCAGTTGGCTAGGCGTCTGCCTACAGCCCAGGTCATGATCTCAGGGTCCTGGGATCAAGCCCGAGATCAGGCTCCCCACTGGAGTCTATGTCTCCCTCTCCCTCTGCCCCTTCCCTCTGCTCATGTTTCTCTCTCTCTTTCAAATAAATAAATAAAAATCTCAAAAAAAAAAAAAAATGAACGTGGACAATCCTGAATGCATTACTATTTGATTTTGGATTACATTTTAAGGGAACAAATATAAGCACTTTCAAAACTCAAGCATTATTAGGGATCTTAAGGGGCACATCCAAAGAAAGACTTTTTGCTCTGACTTCCTTCTTCACAGAGAGAGGGGCTTGCAGACTCAGACATCACGGCCAGGGACCTACTTGGAAAACACAGAGCCAGCATGCATTAAAATGTCTGGGAAGGGGTGCCTGGGTGGCTCAGTGGGTTAAGCCTCTGCATTCGGTTCAGGTCATGATCCCAGGGTCCTGGGATTTAGGCCTGCATGGGGCTCTCTGCTCAGCGGAGAGCCTGCTTCCCCCTCTCTCTCTGTCTACCTCTCTGCCTACTTGTGATCTCTCTATCAAATAAATAAAGTCTTTTAAAAAAATGTCTGGGAAGGAAGAAGGCACGAAGGCAGACTAGAGAAGCCTGCAGCCTTTTGAGGGGGGCTCACCTCCCGTAGCTCCAGTCTTTGGGCCACAGCTTCCAGGCTCTCCTGGCCAGTGCTCTCCACAGACAGCGTGAACTCCACAAACTCGTTATTGAGCAGCTGGATCCGAGCAACCAGGCAGCTCTTGCTGGACACCGTGTAGCGCCGGGTGCGTTTTAGTTTCAATCCAAACGGCAGTGGCATCTTCTTGTCCCTTCGAGCGTGGCGGAGAGGTCAAGAGGGAAAAGCACGGCCACCCATGCGGCGGTGGCGACTGCGGGAGAGGGAGGAGTACGCTACAGTCTCCGGCTGCTCACCCAGCAGCGGCTGCCGCCATCAAACGGCAACTGAGTCCCCAAAGGCCGGGTGAAGGGAGCATCCACGCCAGTGCTGAGGAAAAGAGGAACACCAGTTACAGGGGCAATAGCTACTTCCGAACCGAGTTTTTATTTTTACTCCACCCCCCCCCCTCCGCCGCCTCTGAGTTTTTAAAAATAAAAATCAGGAAAGAGGTACCCAAAGACTAAGCTCTCCCTCTCTCCCGGAAAAAGAAGGCAGGAACAGGATCTGGGAGGCAGTGAGGAAGTTTATCATGGCACTGCCCTGGCCCCTGGGTCAGACTCCACCCCTCACTGAACCCTACAAATAGCGATCACCACCTACGGCCATCTTCGGGATTAAACCGGACAGCGGCTGGGACTACCCAACCGCCAAATTTAGTAGCTAGCGTTAGTGCTTCAACGTTGAAGTTTTGTTTTTTACAGTTAACTTTTTGGCTCCCAAAGACGCCAACTGTCGGGGTTCTTTAGCCCTTAAGGGCGATAACTGCAAAACACCTCGAGAAGCGTACAGTAAAAGTCCAAACCCCATTAGACCCATGAACCCTGAACCCAAAGCGGAGGAATCATCCCCGGTAACATATGGCAGCTGTGGGGTTCAAGCGAGGTGAAACCTTAACAAGCATATGTAGGGCCGTTTCTGCTTTATAAACATTTACGTCACCAAATTGACAGGTTGGTTAAGTCGTAAAGACCCTACAAGTGCTTGTTTTCCGATTACCACCAGAAGCAGGGAAATTCTGAAAAGGGTGGCCCCGGCTTCCCAACGGGTGGGGACGCCTAAGAGGCGGTGGGCCTTCACCTAAGGAGGGCCGCGGCCCAGAGGCCGAGGCGGGCGAAGCCTTAAACGCCATTCTGGATTAACAAGGGGCGGACCGGGCTCAGCAAACCCATGAAGCAAGGGAACAGCAGAGAACTCGTGCTCCGACTCCCCCAGCGTCCTCCCGGCCGAAAAGCCTGTGGCGTTGCCGGGCCAACGCGCAGCCTCAGATACCCCGGAACTCTCGTTCGTTCGCCGCCGCGTTTCCGGACGGACGCGCTAGCGAAGGACTGGCCCCCGCTTCCCCCGGAGGGAATGTGTAAAGAACCCAGCTCGAGATCTACGGGAGGTGGAGGGGTCTGGGCGGGGTCCGTTTGGTTCCCTGTTTGGAACCTCAGGACGCCTCCCCCCCCGCCGCCCGCCCACCCGCCGCCCATGCGTGATTTACAACGTTTTTAAACACACGTGTTGATGGTAACTCCTGGGCTGGAGCAAACTGAGCGTGAGCAGCGGCTGGAGGTTTTTACACTGGGTGGTTCCCCCCTTAACGAGTCCACAAAGTCCCGGGAGGGTTCCCACCCATTGGGGTTTTTTCGTTTTTGTTTTTTCTGAATAGAGGCTGCCCCAGAAGACGAATCGTTCAGCGAGGCTCGGCGGAGGCTGACTACCCTGAACTTGGGCGGGGAGCCGCGCGGAGGGGCCGGGTCTGCCCCCAGCCCTGTCATCTGGGAGACCCAGAACCCAGGCCTCTAGAAAGAAGCGGCTTTCTCAGCTTCACGCGGGGATGGGCTGAGCTGGGAAATGGATCCCGGGTGCCTCATTCCCAGTCCTCCGCTCTTTCCCGCTCTCCTGACTGCTCTCGGTTTCAGAGATGATGGGCACACAGGGCTGGAGTAGGCAGCGCTAGAGAATTGCGTGTAGCCATTTCACTAGGCTTTGCCAAAGTTAACATTTTGTAACTCCATTCCACAAAAGTGTATTTGCGTCTCTGAGCACAAGGCAGCGTAGTGGGCAGTGCGAGAAATCTAAGACGAACCCTAAGCCGTCGCTGCCCTTAAGGAGATTACATGCATGCTATAATTACATACACGGCTGTTACCTCTAGTAAGGCTCGCACCATGGTTTTCTCTGTTTCTGTGTTCCTTGCTTTTGTTGTGTTTTGGTTTGGTTTTTTGCCTTTGGAGTTCTGGTTATGCCCGGGTAGCCAGAAAAATAAAAGTTAAAAACAAGGACTAGAAGAAGAAGGCCAAAGGAAAAAAAACTAGGACTACTTAAAACGCTGTTTTAAACAGCATTTTTGCTGAGTTCCTTCCATAAATAAAAGCATAAAGGAGGTAATATAAATATCTTAAAAAGATATGGTATGGTCTCCACCTGCAGTTTTCAATGCTCTTTGCTATGTCAGTTTATAAATTAGTTGAGGCAAAATGAAAAAAAAAAAAAAAAAAACTCAAGAAATGAGAATATTTAGGATGCCTGGGTGGCTCAGTGGGTTAAGCCTGCCTTCAGCTCAGGTCATGATCCCAAGACTCTGGGATGGAGCCCCATACCAGGCTCTCTGCTCAGCAGGGAGCCTGCTTACCCCACTCTCTGCCTGCCTCTCTGCCTACAAGTGATCTCTGTCAAATAAATAAAATCTTTAAAAAACAAAAGAAAAAGAAATGAGAACTTTAATAAGCTTTTGACTAGAAAATTGTCTAATAAGCTATCAGGGTTTGTGTAATACAAATGTTAAAAGATTATATGTATATAACATACCACACCGCATATTCTATTAAATACCTTTCATGAGATGAGGTGGTGGATTTCAATTTTACATACAAATTATGGTAACAAAATTAGTGTGAAGAGACAAGATACTGCATTTCTGCAGAGGAAAGATGAGTATTTGTATTAAGTGTTCAGGTATGGTAGACTCTTCATTACAAAGATAGACCCATGCCTTGAAGGCAGTATTATACTGCATAACTTAATTATTAACTTAAGCTCTGATTAAGCAAAACTTTCAGTTGTTCCTGAGATTTGAAATGTTTTACTGCGGGACGCCTGGGTGGCTCAGTTGGTTGGACGACTGCCTTCGGCTCGGGTCATGATCCCGGAGACCCGGGATCGAGTCCCGCATCAGGCTCCCAGCTCCACGGGGAGTCTGCTTCTCCCTCTGACCTTCTCCTCGCTCATGCTCTCTCACTGCCTCTCTCTCATATAAATAAATAAAATCTTTAAAAAAAAAAAAAAAAAAGAAATGTTTTACTGCATCAGAGATAAAGAAAAGCCAATGTTTTCTCTTTAGGTAGATTTTATAATGTAATAGAAAAAGTTGAGGTGTGAATGTGGGTGTGGATATCAGGGTGCATTTTTTTTTCCCCAAGATCTGTCCACTAGAACAGCTTGCTTTTTGCTTATTTATAGAAAACCTACTGTGTTAAAATAATACTGTTTAATAATTTAGAAAATCTATCAATGATTTACACCTTTTAATTTTCTGTTATGTAGTTTTCACTATCAAATCATGCCAAAATTATTAATGTTCCAATGGAATAGAAATAGAAGTTTCTTTTTAGGGGGTCTGTTTCAGGTATAAAATAATATGGAATAATTTGAAAGCTCTGAAATTATAACTTGTCTACTAAACAGGTAATGCATAATTCGCTTTTGAAGGAAAAAAACTACCAAATACTTTCTCTACAAAACCATTCTGTTATGTAATAAGAGATACATGTTAAATTCTTTTCAAAAGGTAGTCTGAGACACTTGTTAATTCATTTTAATGTTTTCACATCCCCTTTCAAGTTTCTCAAATACACTGTAACTCTGAATCCTGTCATTTCCCTCCTTACTGCCAAGATCCTCCTCCACATGTAATTTTGTCAGTGATAGTTTAAATAATCACAAAGAGAGTATATGACATCTTAAGAGTAATATATAGATCTATAATATCAAATATATTTTTCACGGACAGTATGCGTAGATACTCAAGAATAAAATACCCTAGAAACAAATCAGACAACTACTATCAGTAAAATTATTGTCATATCCCAAAGTTTAAAAAAAAAATTGTCAGCAACTCATTAGTCATACAGCGGTTGTCAGAGCACACGGAGTGTTTTGAGTATGTTTGCGAGCATACGCTATTATTATAAGGCTTTCTCAGCAAAAAAGAAAAGACGTGCACGCCAAGAGCGGCCAATCTAATCAGGATTTGCAGAAATCACAAGTCGGAATTTGCAGACCTAAGAATTCTTTTTTCCAGAGTAAACACTCTTTACTCCAAAAACAAGTCTTCACTAAACAATCCTTCCCTACTTGCCTTCTCGCCAAAGTTATCTGGCCAATTTCGCATTTAATATACCGAGAGGCACAAATATGCCTAAGACTGTTAAAACCCTGATCCAGAATTAAGTCGCAACAATCAGCCAAGGAGTTCGGAATAGAAGTTCAAGACCCCCTTTAGAAAGGACCTCAACTAGATGACGGAGAACCTGGAAAGGAAGACTTTTCCCTTTGTTACGCTCCTGCCACGGGTCTGGAAGCCGGGACCCATCCTCCGGGACTCCAGGGCTGGCCGACGCGCTCCGGGGTCCCCGCGGGCGGACACACCCCACCGCTCGGCCCCAGCGCCCGCCCGCCGGCCCGGGCCCCACGCCCTCACCTGCTCCCGCTCCCGCATCCTCGGGGCCGCGCGCCCCGCTCAGCGGCCCGCCTCCCGGGGTCCCGCCGCGCGGCAGCCGCAGCCGCGCCCGCACGCCAGCCCGCGCCGCGACGCGCTCATAGGGCTCGCGCGCCTCACTTCCTGTCTCCAAAACCTCGGCCCGCAGACCATTCCCCTGAGCAGAGTCCGGCGGCGGTGGCGGTGACGGGAAAGGCCTGGAGGTGGGACCGGCCGGGAACGCCGCACAAAGGAACCGGGCGGGGGCCGGAGCGGCAGGAGGACAGACGGACCGACCGACGAACAGACGGGCACGGGACGCGCGGCGGGAGCAGCGGAGCGGTCGGGGCCGTGCGTCCCTCCCCCTAGACCGGGCGGGCGGATCCGGGGAGGCGGCGGCGGCCCGTGACCTCAGAGAGTTGGAATGCGGGCGGCGGGGCGCGGGGGAGGTGCGGACAGCTGCGCCCGACCGCCGGGGAGGGGGCGCGCGGCTGCTTTTAAAAATCATATGACCACTTATTTTAAGAGTTTCCAAATAAAGCAAGGCTCTTAATAAAAATGAGGGGAGGAAAAACACCAAAAACCAAAAAAAAAAAAAAAAAAAAAATGAGGGGAGGGGGATATTATTTCGGTTCCAGGTAAAGGGCTGGTAAACTGCTATTATTGCTGGAGTTCCTTTACTCTTGTACCTTTCTGAAAACAATTCGAATATTCTATTTCTTACTTCCATGCTTACATCCAAAGATATACCCCGTAAAAAAGAAAAACACTCTTAAGTGCTGGGTGGGAAAGTCCCCTTCTCCCCTCTAAAAGGCTGATCTGCCTCAAATAATCTCTCGGTCTCTCTAAGTGTATGCATATGCAGTGCAGAGCAGAGCTATTAGAGATGGGGACTCCGTGGTCAAGTTGTCTAAGTTCGAATCTCAGCGCCAACACTTTCTAGCTGGATAAACGCGCAAATTTCGTAACCTCTCTGTGCCTGCTTCCTCTTTTCTAAAGGGAAAATAGTAATAATCACTGTCTAGTAACTTGTGTAAAATATATGTGAAATGTTTCATTTAACTCTAGATCCCATTAGCAGTGTTTATTATTACAAGATACTGTATTTGTTTTTTTAAAGATTTTATTTATTTGAGATAGAGAGAGAGATCACAAGCAGGCAGAGAAGCAGTCAGAGAGAGGGGGGAAGCAGGCTCCCCACCAAGCAGAGAGCCTGATGCGGGGCTTGATCCCAGGACCCTGAGATCATGACCTGAGCCGAAGGCAGAGGCTTTAACCCACTGAGCCACCCAGGCGCCCCAGATACTTTTTTTTTTTAAGCTTCATTATTATTACTGAATTGCAGCAGCACTTAGGGGGAGGAATGAAACTGTGTGACCCTAACAGCATCACAATAGGGTTGTTCCATCCCTGGGATGTGCTTTAAGTGTTTGGAGCAGGGAAGCTTTTATTTGGCAAATTTTAATTTAAATGATTTTTTAAAAAATACCGTTTCTGGAAAGCTTTTTGGTGTTAGATTTTTATTTAACTCTCTCATTTTCATCAACAGTTAGCAGCCACTGATTGAGTACTTACTCTGCCTAGGTCATGGTCCCTGCACACAGAGGACTTCTGGTCAAGCAGAAGATGCACTCACCTACACACCACACATGCGTCCCACAGGTATGAGTGCTCTGGGAGAACGAAGCCCGCCAAGATTCAAGGCAGGTGATGGAGCTAAAAGAAAAAAAAAAAAAAAAAAAATAAAGACCACATGTGTTTCTGATAGAAAAATTAAATTAATTCTGTTTGTAATTGATATTTCAACAGGACACCATGAGGGGTCAAGTTGTGTGTGAGGAAAGAAAAGAGACATGAAAATGAGTCCTTGTTCTGGTCTCCTGGGCTAGAAAAATTGAAATGACTTGAGACCCTTCTCCCTTTCTCATCTCCAGCCTACCATCAAGGCCTGGTATTTCCTCCTTTGCAAGGTTTCTTTCTTCCCTGCCTCCTACCCCCTTCCCGCAATTCTAAACCAAACCTTCATCATTTTACATCCGGATTATTGCAACAAAGGTGGTCTTGCATCTGGTTTCTCAGTTGTCTCTCCTTTACATGCAAATACCAAGCTTACCTCTCTCTCTGCCTCTATCACTCCCAATGGACCCCCCAAGGCTAGCTTTTCTGCCAGTCCTTTAGGGCCTTTCTAAGCTGCTCTAGCCTCTCTTGCCATCCTCAATTCCTCTCTTCCCCTTGAATGCCCCAGTCAAGCTATTTCTCCTGGCCCATAGCACTGCCTGCTCCTCCCCCCCACCCCTTCATTTGTCTGAGTCTTTCCCGGCTCTCCAAGCGTCAGTTCAAGGCTCTCTGCTTTCAAGACAGCTTCCTAGCCACCCCATCCACAGTGATCTCCACACTTGGCAAGAGCTTTAAAATCTATTTCATGCAGGCTTCTTTTATATCTCCTAGAATTCCTAGGACAACTACTGGCAGAGAGTAGGCACTAAATAAAAATGTGTTAATTGAATCAGGAAGAATATAAAAGAATTTTAAAAATAGAAAATGATCATAAAACCCAAGGGATATTAGACAACAAATTTGAACTTCCTCGCTCACACTGCCCCAGTGTCATTTGCTAAACAAAGACTTAAACTCTATTTTCCCTCAACCATGTTAATTTGACATTAACCCCCCCATAATAAGCCACATGAGCAGCCCCTTCAAAGCATCAGACTTGAAATTATTGGCTTATGTCTGAATGAAGAGAAGGAATTTGTATGGTTCAAACCCAAAAAGTATAAAAAGGTATAAATGAAAAGTCTCATTCCCGCCCCCACTGCTGGACAGGCAGGTCTACTCTTACCAGTAACCAGTGTTTACCAAAACTTTCTGTATCTATTTAGAGATACTCTGTAGATAAATAAGCCCTTAGATATCTGTATCTTTACCTCCTCTTGTTACCTAGAAAGTGGCATAGTTTAAATATCCACATAAAGATAATTCTTAATAAAATAAAAAAATTAGAATTTAAGGGGCGCCTGTCTCAGTCATTGGTAGAGCATGAGACTCTTGATCTCAAGGTTATAAGTTTGAGCTCCAAGTTGGGTGTAGAGATTAGTTAAAAATAAAATCCTAAAAAAATAAAATTTAAAAAAGAAAGCCCTGAACTAAATAAGATCATCAATAAAAGGAAAGGAAATTGTGATTTTAGTGGTGCACTGACTAATATTTTCTTAGGAGTTAAGAAATTCAGGGTGCACCTGACTGGCTCAGTTGGTAGAGCATGTGACCCCGTCTTGGGGTTGTGAGTTTGAGCTCCTGCATTGGATGTAGAGATTACTTAAAAAAAAAATAAAATCTTAAAAAAGAAATTAGTCTGCTTTGATAGCTTGGTGAGTAGTCTACCTATGTAAATTATCACCTTATGCAAGAACCCAAACTGAATGACTGACCCCCTCCTCCCACCACATAGAGAGAATGATTCCCAGAGGGAAGGGATAGGAAGAGCAAAAGACAAATGAGATGCATGGCTCTGTCCTCAAAGACTTAGTGTGCGGCGCATGCACGCGCGCATGTGCACACACACACACACACATTCTAGTACTACATGTATATGTATATATATATGCATACGTATTACAGTAGGGGAATATACTAATGAAAACATATTTTAAGGGAGATAGTCGTGTCTGGTTTATGACTGTGATCAACTTCTAGCTGACTCTGGAAGGACAGATGAAAAAGCTCACTAAGAACTCAAGGAAAAGAAGAGAAAAGCATTTCAGGCTGAAGGAACCCACCCCAAACCCCACCTCTGCTCCCCCTTGCGTGGGCGTGTGCACACACAAACACACACACACACACACACACAGACACACAGGCTTGCAAGGATGTGCAAGTGCAACGACCAGCTGGAATGCTGCCCTGGGAGGAGGCTGGAGATACAAAGAGGCCAATGTTAGAGGACTCAGGGCTCTGTGAAGTTGGGCTCAGGCCCCTTTGACTTCAAAACTAATACTCTTTATTAGTCATCTTCTCTCTTTAAAAGACAACCCAGAACCCTCTTAGCCTGCATTGTGGTTTGTTGAAATCTAGTCCTCATTTTTTTTTATTCTTTTTTTTTTTTTTTAAAGATTCTATTTACTTGAGATATTGCAGGAGCGAGAGAGCTTGCACACAAGCAGGGGAAGGCAGAGGGGCAGGGAGAAGCAGGCTCTCCACTGAGCAGGGAGCCTGACAAGGGACTCCATCCCAGAACCCTGGGATCACGACCTGAGCCAAAGGCAGATTCTTAATCCACTGAGCCACTCTAGTCTTCATTCTATCCCCTTTAGCAAAATAGGTCATTCCTTCCTCCTGAACTGGAGAGCCTTTCCATGCCAGAGAAGAATTCTCCTGGTTCAGCTTAGTCTTTTTCAAGCTAAATACCCTTAGTTCCTTTAATTGTTTCTTTCTGGTCATCATCATGATCATCTTCTTCTGGACATGATGTGGTTTATGAAGCTGCATCTTCCAGAGAAGCACCTTGAATAGTGCCGGACCACTGAACACCATTGGTTTAGCGGGTTCCCGCCTGTGATCCAGACACTGTAACTCCTCCTGATCTGAATGTGTGGATTCTTTTTTTTTTTTTTTTAAGATTTTATTTATTTATTTGACAAAGCGAGAGAGATCACAAGTAGGCAGAGAGGCAGGCAGAGAGAGGGGGGTAGGTAGGCTCCCTGCTGAGCAGAGAGCCTGATGCGGGGCTGGATCCCAGGACCCTGAGATCATAACCTGAGCTAAAAGCAAAGGATTAACCCGCTGAGCCACCCACTTGCCCTCCCCTTTTTCTAGTTTTTATTTATTCCAGAAAGAGAGATAGGGAGAGAGAACACAAGCCAGAAAAGAGACCATGAGGAAGAGGCAGAGGGAGTGAATTGTTGTTGTTGTTGTTGTTTTTTTTTAAGTGAGCTCTAGGTCCAAAGTGGGGCTTGAACTTACAACCCAGAGATCAAGAATCACATGTTCTACTGACTGAGCCAAACAGGTGCTCCCCCGCCAACTTTTCTTTTTTTAAGTATAAGCATTTCTTTTCATCTTCTTTTATTATTATAAATGTGTACATTCTTAAGCAGCTTGCAAATCTCTTCTTCCATAGTTTTAAATGTATTGCTCTGAAAGTTAACCCTTTCTTGAGTACATTTTTTAAGGATTTATTTATTTGAGATAGAGAGAAAGAGGGCACCCACGCATAAGGAGTGTGGGGAAGACAGAGGGAGAGGGAGAAGCAGGCTCCCTGCTGAGGGCTCTGAGGGCTCAATCCCCAGACTCTGGGATCATGACCTGAGCCAAAAGAAGGCAGACACTTAACCACCCAACAGACCGAGCCACCCAAGTGCCCTTGAATACATTTTAATAAAAGTTTCCCTGTTCCAAATACATTTCTAATGAAAACATTTTCTATTCTCTATAAAATGTTCTTTCAATATTATCTAAATATTGACTAAGGAGAATTACTGATTAGTAATGGATACAAAAATCTGTGTTTTCTTCATTCTTAGTTCTGAAATGGTGGATAAAGAAATAGAAATAATGTACTAGCTTTTGGATTGTGAGTGTCATGAAAGCAGGGATTCCGTCTTGCTCATCTTTGTGCTCTGGCTCCCAACACAGTATCTGACTCCAAGAAGGCATTTAATTTTTAATCAACAAACAGTGCTGCTGTGAGCCAAGCAGTTTAAAATGCAAATATTAATTTATTTCATCCTCCTAACCCTATGAAGGAGAAACGGCTATCATACACACATCACAGGTGAGGAAACTGGGACACAGAGAGGCTAAGCAACTTGCCTAAGGTTTAGGAGGGAGTAGCAGGACTGGGATTCAAACCCCGGCAGTCTGGCTCCGGTATCCTTGTATTCAGTCACTTTGCTCCACTGCTTCTCATCAGTGTTGGATGAGGGCATGATCGTTGGATTAATCCATGAGGAATGCTTTTGTTAATTTAGGTCATTTATGTTATCCTACAAATATTTCATAAGTGCTTCCTATGTGTCTAGCATCCTGAAATAAATTTTGGAGAAATGCAGAACTACAAGTTTGTCATTTTGTTAGAGAGGACATACACACAATTAATATTACAGAGGGTATATTAAGTGCCATACTAGTAGCTCCTACATAGATGCTATAGGAACTCAGAAGAAAAAAAATGATTATGTGATAAAGGGCCATGTGACAGACAGAGCCTAGGTGGCCACATGATTCCTGCCCCTGCTGTTCACAGCCTCTATAATCCCCTCCCCCTGAGAGTGGGCAGCACCTGTGACTTGCTTTTAGTTAATGAATATGGTAAAAAGAAAGGGGGGGTTGCACATGCAATTAGCCCCTAAATCACTTGACTTGGGGGGTCAGGCCCTGGGTGGCCCTAAGGTACCAAATAGAGTGAAAGCCCCAAGAAGAAGAGGAACTGAGCCTTCCTTCCCTGAGCCGAGAGACTGTCTTGGAGGACTTAAGTAAGTAGCCATGTTGAAAAACAAAAGGAACTGTGGGCAACTTCTATGGCCTGAGGGTGGCCTGAAGACAAACAGGAAAACCTGGGTCCCTCCCTGGTAAAGTTGCAAGAGAATTCTGCTAACACCACCAATGAGCTTAAAAGTGGAGTTTTCCTCTGTCAAGCCTCCAAATGAGAACATGGGGCGTGACTGACACCCCAACAGCAGCCTTGTGAGAGCCGGACTCGAGGACTCAGTTAAGCTGTGCTCAGATTCCTGACTCATTAAAACCATGAGATGATAAATGTGTGTGTTTTAAGCTGCTAAGTTTAGTTTATCCATTAAGCAATGGATAGCTTATAGGGACCACTTCCAGATTCAGTGGATATGGGAGAGAAGGGAGATCTCTCTGGTTATTCCGAGATTTTGTGATCGTGGACAGGGAGAATTAAGCTGTTATTGCTAGAAACGGGGATGTCTGGAATATAAACTAATCTGAGTGGGGGACGGGGAAGATAACGAAGACGTAAGTTTTGATGTGCTGAATTTGGGGGAAATACAAATGCCTGGAGTCATCTGGAATTTGGGAGTGGGGTTTAGGGGAAAAGTCAGGTCTGACAGAAAATTTGGCTGTTCTCAGCACAGAGATGACAGCTGAAATCCTGAGAATAATGAGCGTTCTCTAAAGGAAGGATGTCAGAAAGGAAGGAGCAGGAGAGTGTAGAACTTGGGGAGTGGGAGGGGGTTTGAAGAGTTGGAGAGGGCGGGGGTGGGAAGGAAGAACCAGACTGAAGGGAAGCAGTACTTGTGGAATCATTAGAAAGGATTGTGACTGGGGTGCTTTGGTGACTCGGTTGGGCATTCAGCTCTTGGTTTCATCTCAGGTGCTGGGATGAAGCTCCACGCCGGCTCCCTGCTCAGTGGAGTTGGCTTGAGATTCTTTCCCTCTTTCTGCCCTTCCCCCTTCTCTCTCTCTCTCTCGCTCTCTCTCAAATAAATAAATAAAGTCTTTTAAAAAAGAAAAAAAGAGGACTGAATAATTGGTTCTCTTGAGCTGGATAGTCGGTTCCTTCCAAGTGTAAGTATAGTGCAACCGCTAGGAGACTGTCTATTTTACATATAAGAAAACTAAGGACTCGAAGATTTAAATGTAGACCATTATCACACTAAAAACAAGTGAAAGCCGGATTCTAACTCAGATACCATACCAAAGCCAGGGATCTTTCCGCTAGGTTTAGTTCATCTTTATTTCCCATGGAGCATAAAATGAGTAAGTGGGGGCGAGGAAAGAGGAGAGCTGCTCAGGTGCGGGGACCGGCGGTGAGAAACGCTGGGAATCCTTCCCCCGCTGCTCTCCCTGCCGCCAGCAGAGGCCGCCCGAGAGAGTCTCCGTGGGCCCAGGTGCGCGCAGGCGCAGGCCCAGGCGCAGGCGCGCTCGGCTCCGCTCACCCCGGCGCGCTGGGCTGGTGGGGGCGGGTCACGCAGATCGCGCGGCCCGGAGCTGCGCTGGCGGCTGCGGCGGCGAAACTGCGGACTGGGGGCGGGCGCGGGGCTCTGGGTAAGCGAAGCGCCGCGCAGTGCTGAGCCCGCCGCCCGTCGGGGAGCCATGGAAATCGGCACCGAGATCAGCCGCAAGATCCGGGTGAGGCCCGCGTCGGGCGGGGGCGGGAAGCCGGGCCTCAGCGGGCGGGCGGGCGCACGGTTGTCAGGAGTAACGGGGACTGTGGGCCCAGCCTGGACGCCGCGGCCTAGTCTCCGGCGGGGGCTCTACTGCGAGCCGCGGGTCGGCGAACGGCTCCTCCTCGGCCTGGGGCGCCTCGGGCAGACGGGCTTCCGAGAGCGCGGCGGGCGAGCGGGGCCGCGGCTGGAGTAAGCCGCCGGCAGCGGAAGGAGGCGTGCAGCGCCGGGCGAGAGGAGCGCTCGGCCGCGGAGGGAGGGTCGCCGCGGGGACGGGGGACGCGGGGCGGGGGAGGGGACCCGGGCGCCTCCCCGCCCCCACCTGGGCGCCGAGGGGGCGGGAGGTGTGCGCAGCTGCCAAGTTCCCTCGGCCATACGGCTCCGTATCGCCGGGTGGTTTTCCGCCTTCCTCACCACACACGTTTCTTTCTCTTCTTCCCTCAGAGTGCCATTAAGGGGAAATTACAAGAATTAGGAGCTTACGTTGGTAAGTTTTGTTGTTGTCGTCAGCGTAATAGAATTTGGACTTTGCTGCTAAGTGAATTTTAGTGAATGCATTTTTTTCCCCCTTCGTACTTTGAACTTTGGAGAGACCCCGTTTTCCTTTCAGATCTGATTCTCTGCGGTTCTTTTCCTGAGCGTCTTTTCTTGAAAGCTCTATGTGCAGCCTTGCCCCCCACCCCCGCCTTTTAACATGGTGCTTTTAAGATTGTTTAGCCGCCTCTGTTGAGGCTCTGTCCTGTTTTCCAGAACGCTTACTGATTCCTACTGTTTTTCCTGTTCTTTTTCCTTTTCTCTTGATCTTGTTTCAGAGCTTATTTTGTATGTGAATATTACCCGGCATGTGCCTCTGTTACAGTTCAGTGAGTTTTATTTTCACGTCTCTTTTTTCCTGTCCCTTTTTCTCTTGCCACGCACAGTAATGTGTTCTCTCTTGATGCTTTTATGATTTATGATTTGAGTGTTTACTTTGGGTCGGGCACCGTGCTTAACCACTGTCTATGCGTTAGGTCAGGATGATATCCAGGAGAACACTGGAGGGTGGTGAGCGGTAATCCCCCAACTTGTACAAGCAAGGAAGCTGAGGCTTGGAGTGCTTACTTGAGCAGTGCTTTATGGATTGAGATTTGGATCTGTTTGGCTCCAAAGCTGGTGCTTCCTGTAAAAATTTACTGCAGTGGTTCTCAAGGTGTTGAGAGATGCCAAGGGTCTCTGAAGTCAAAACTGTTTTCTTTTAATACTGAAAGGGTGTTTGCTGTTTTCACTGTGCTGAGATTTGGATTATGCAAAAGCAGTGGTGAGTTAAACTGGTGGTACCTTAGTCTGAATGGAGATGTCACTCTGAACTCTGGGAAATCCTATCACCTCCTCCCCTGGGAATTGTTTTAAAAAGCCAGTTTCACTTAATACAATTAATAAAGCAGTAAAAATATTTTTTAAATCTTGGCCCTTGACTACATCTTTTAAATGTGTGATGTGAGAAAATAGGAATTACTCGTGAAGTACTTCTGTATATTAAAACAGGTTGGTTATACTAAAGAGGAAGGATTTGTGTGATTGAGTTAAACACCTTTTTCTTGGAACATCATTTTTATCTAACACTGACTAGCTAGATATACACTTGTATATTTGGCAGACATTTTCTTGAAAGTGAACAGAGGGAAAGAACTGGTACACTTTGTTACCAACGACAAGAGTTGAGCTTTCAAATAAAATTAGAATTTTGAAAAGTTTGTGTCTGCCTTCGTGAACTTGAAAGCTTCAGAGTACTTAAAAAGAATTTCTGATGATGACATTAACAAATGATTCTTTTGTATCTCGTAATAAATTGTATCATCATGTTAGGGATTTGTATAGCTCCCTGAACCAGTATTTTTTTTAAATGATCAATGCACTATGTTACAAAATTATACGAGGGAGAAAGATTAAAAGTAGAGGATGGATTTTCATGTAAGAAGATACAAAAAGGTGATTGGTAGAGTTTTTTTTTTAAAGGAAGCTTTTTTTTTTTGATTGATTTTCTTTATTTATTTGAAATAGAGAAAGACTACAATAAGGGGGAGAGACAGACAGAGGGAGCCCAATGTGGGACTTGATCCCAGGACCCTGGGATCATGATGAGCCAAAGGCAGATGATTAACCCACTGAGCCACCCAGGCGCCCTGATAGGTAGAGTTTTAATTTCCATATTGCTGCTGACCTTTAAGAAACTACCACTTGTTGAGTTTTGATGTAGTGGCCCAGAAGAATGTCCACATCATCTGAAAATACTTTTAAAATACAGTTGACCCTTGAACAACTTAGGGGTTATGGCTGCTGGACACTCCTCTCCCTGGCCCAACTGAAAATATGAGTATAACTTTTGATGCCCTCCATATTACCTATTAATAGTCTACTGATGATCAGAGAAGTCTTACTGGTATCGTAAATAGTCCATTTACACGTTTTGTATGTTATATATATTCTATGCTGTATTTTTACAGAAAGTAAGCTAGAGAAAAGAAGATAGCACAAGTCGTAAGGAAGAGAACATTTTTGATAAGTGTATCATAAAAATTCCAGGGATAATTGGACCCAGGCAGTTCAAACTCCCATGTTCACGGGTCAGCTATACTCTCTTTTCCAACTGTGTATTTTTGAGGCCAGATTTTTGTCATATTCTTCAGTTAGAGCAGCATATCATAACAGATTAAATGCAGAAGTGGAAATTGAATTCAGCTGTCTTTAAAAACCACATATTAAGAAAGTTATAAAAATATAACTAGTTTTTAATTTTTTGGAAAATTTAGTTATTTTTTATAAAAACATGTCATATACATGGGGTTATTAACATGTAATAGGTATGTTATTTTAAATAAGACTTTAACATTCTCAGTTTTTCTAGCATGGTAATTATCAATAGATCACATAAATAAGTGCTCTTTGGGGTCATCAGTATTTTTTAAGATTTTATGTATTTATTTTGAGAGCGAGAACCAGCGAGCTTGTGTGTGTGAGCTGGGGAAGGAGCAGAGGCAGAGGGAGAGAATCCCAAGCATTCAGTATGGAGCCCGATAAAGGGTTCAATCTAAGGACCTTGAGATCATGACCTGAGCCGAGATTAAGAGTTGGAAGCTTAACTGACTGACCCGCCGTGGGTCGTCAGAGCAGAAAGTGAACCTGAGACACAACAGTTTGAGAATTACTTATTTACCACATGCTGGGCACTTTTTATAAATTATTTGTTGTCAAGATTCTTCTAAAGTCTTTTAAAGGTAAGAGAATTGAGGCTCAGAAGTGGCTGAAGCTGAATCAGAATTGATTTATTCTTTATTTTTTCAGCACTTAATGGATACCAGCTATGTGTCAGAAACTTGTTTGGTTCAAAAAGAAATATACAGAAAACATCTAGTGTAAGCTTTCTTAGTTCTAGCACATGAAAGCACAAACGTGTTGAGTCTAAGTTCAGTCTTACTGATGATTCCTATCATTTATCAAAAATCTCAAACCAAGAATTATGAGTCTATTGAAAACTTGGTTTATAAGCTTAATGTTCAATATGAAATGAAATTATAGCAAAAATATAAATAGTTTAAAAAATAGTACATGATTTTTAGAATATTTTCATATAATTCCAGTTGTAACTGAACACAGTGCTAAGTGGGAGTGGCAGGTAATGTTACTCCCTTTACAACTGAACAAGTGGAGGGATGCCTGGGTGGCTCAGTCAGTTAAACGTCTGCATTCAGCTCAGGTCATGATTCCAACGTTCTGTGATGGATCCCAGCAGGCTCCCTGCTCAGTGGAAAACTGCTTCTCCCTCTCCCTCTGCTGATGCCCCTCCTTTTGTGCGTGCGAACACGCGCGCTCTCTCTCTCTTTCAAAATGAGATCTTTAATTAAAAAAAAAAAACACACTAGAAAAAATGGACTCAGGAGTAGTAGAGCTGGTCAGTAGCAGAATTAATACCAAAGAACTCGGGTCTTCTGTGCCCTTGATGCTGATACAAAGGCATAGGAGTCACTCCTGTGTGCTCTTCCAGAACTCCATGAATCTGTTCCAGTGATTGGCACATGAGCATGACTTTTCAACTTGTGTCTGCTTCTTGACTGGACATTTCTTGAGGGCAGAGATTTAATATTTGTGATGTCCTGAAAGCTTAGCAGAGAATGATTCTTTTTTTTTTTTTTAAGTAAGTGTTGATTAAGTAGAAAAATGGGTTACAATTACTGTTTGAAATAAAAGTATACCTTATGAATTTAGGTTTACAATTAGCTACTTAACTGTATATACATACATCATTGTCCTTTTGAAAAGGATGATTTTCTAATCCTTCTCTTTGCATAAGAAAGAGTCCTGAAAACCCTTAAGGTTATGGAAGCAATAAGTATTTAATGAACCACTTGGATATTTTTTCACAGTATCGGGTGGGATACAAAGGTGAAACAACTCTTAATAGTGATAACTTCGCGTTTGTGTGTTTGTTTAAAATAGAGCACTTCAGTGGGAAGGTAATTATGATTCACAGCAGTATTTCATTCACGTTATTTTTTATTTAAAAAATGTTTTTGAGTATAGTTGACAATTTCATTCACGTTTTAGAAGACTGAACTTACATAAATCTCCAAAACCCCCCAGTATAGATTTCAAATAAAATTGAGAAATCCGAATTCTGTGGAAGTGTATCGTGAACGCATAAATTTTTCATTAGATTATTATTTTCTGTTTTGTATACTGAGGAAATAGTGTATGAATTTCCAGTGGCTTTGTTGAGATATAATTGGTACATTAATACTGGTATATTAAACTGCAAATTTAAAGTGTACAGTTTGCTAAGTCTTGACAAATACACATGATAATCAGACTAATGAACATATTCATTACTCCCAGAAGTTCCCTGGGGCTCCTTTTTATCCCTCCTTCCCACCTTTCCCTGCCTTGACTCTGTATGGGAGCAGCCACTGATCTCACATAGAATGTTAGAAAATGCAAGCTAACAGTGACAGGAAAGCACATTTTCTTTTCTTTTCTCCTTTCCTTTCCTTTTCTTTGTCTTTCTTTCTCTCTCCTCTCTTTCTTTCTTGATTTTATCTGTTTGTTTGACAGAAAAAGAGAGGGCGTGTGCCAGCACCAAGAGCGCCAGGGTGAAAAGAGGGAGAAGCAGATTCCCCGCTGAGCAGGAAGCCAGATGCAGTACTGGTCCCAGGACCCTGGGATCATGACCTGAGCAGAAGGCAGTCGTTTAACCGACTTGAGGCACCCAGGAAAGCACATTTTCATCATTGACATTGTGAGGGAGAAAATCTGTGAAGGCTGGCAAAGCATTCTAACTTTTTTTGTTGACCTTTCCTTGGTTACCCATAGTAGTCCATTTTAGGTAGGTACACTTTGCATAAATAAGCTGCCAGGCTTACTTGCTACAATTGCCAGAAACAGCAGGAACCTTTTAATACTCTACAAAGAAAATAAATGACTGGCTTCTTGTTCTCACTTACATTCCCTCACATCATATTGCATGATTTTATTAAATATTCAGATTTCTCCAACAAAACAAAAAAGCAACCTACTGAATCGGAGAAGATATCTGTGAATGATATATCTTATAACGGGTCCATATCCAAAATGTATAAAAAAACTTATACGACTTAACACCAAAAAAAAAAAAAATCCATTTAAAAAATGGATAGAGGACCTGAACATTTTTCCAAAGAAGATATACAGGTGGCCAACAGATACATGAAAGGATGCTAACATAGTAATCATCAGGGAAATGCAAATCAAAACTACATATATCACTTTATACCTATCAAAATGGTTGGTGGAATCAGAGACAAGGACGTAGCAAGGATGTAGAGAAAAGGGGACCCTCCTTTCCATTGCAAACTGGTGCAGCCACTATGGAAAACAGTATGGAGGTTCCTCAAAAAATTAAAAATAGGCATGCCTGGGTGGCTCAGTTGGTTGAGCATCTGCCTTCAGCTCAGGTCATGATCCCAGGATCCTGGGATTGAGCCCCATGTTGTACTCTCCCTGCCGCTCCCCCTGCTTGTACTTTCTCTCTCTCTGTCAAATAAGTAAATAAAATCTTAAAAAAAAAAAGAACCACCCAGGCGCCCCTAAATAAAATCTTTTAAAAAAATTTAAAAATGGGGCACTTGGGTGGCTCAGTCGTTAAGTGTCTGCCTTTGGCTCAGGTCATGATCCCGGGGTCTTGGGATCGAGCCCCGCAACGGGCTTCCTGCTCAGCAGAGAGCTTGCCTCCCCTTCTCCCACTCCCTCTGCTTGTGTTCCCTCTCTCGTTATTTCTCTCTCTGTCAAATAAATAAATAAAATCTTTTAAAAAATTAAAAATATAAGTACCATATCCCGTAATTCCACTATTGGGTATTTACCCAAAGAAAACAAAACCACTGATTCAAAAAGATAACATGCTCCTCTATGTTACATTGTAGCATTATTTACAATAGCCAAGATATGGAAGCAGCCCAAGTACCTATTGATAGGTGACTGTATAAAGAAGATAAGATATATATGTGTGTGTGTGTATGTTTATAATGGAATGTTACTCAGCTATAAAAAACAATGAGATCTTGCCATTTACAACATGGATGGACCTATTATGCTGAGTGAAATAAACCACACAGAAAGACAAATACCATATGATTTTCTGAAATGTAGAATCTAAGAAACAAAATGGGCACCTGGCTGGTTGAGTCCGTAGAGCATGTGACTCTTGATCTCAGAGTCATGAGTTCAAGCCCCACGTTGGGTGTAGAGAGTACTTAAATAAAAAATAAAATAAAAAACAAAACTAAGGGGCTCCTGGGTGTCTCAGTGGGTTAAGCCTCTGCCTTCGGCTCAGGTCATGATCCCAGGGTCCTGGGATTGAGCCCCACATTGGGCTCTCTGCTCGGCGGGGAGCCTGCTTCCCCCTCTCTCTCTGCCTGCCTCTCTGCCTACTTGTGATCTCTCTCTCTCTCTCTCTCTCTGTCAAATAAATAAAATCTTTTAATAAACTAAACTAAAACCAACCCAGGTTCGAAGATACACAGAACAAATTGGTGGTTGCCAGAGGGGAGGTAGGTCAGGGATAGGTGAACTAGATAAAGGGGATTAAGAGATCTAGTTATAAAATAAGTCACAGATGAAAAGTACAGTACAGGGAGTATAATCAGTTTTGTAATAATATTGTGTGGTGACAGATGATAACTGCACTTACTGTGATGAGCTTTGAGTGACATAGAATGTCCAATCACTATGTTGTACACCTGAAACTAATAAAATATTGTCTGTTAATTATACCTCAATAAAATAAATAAAAAGCACTGATGTCTTGATCCTCCTGTCCAATATTCTAATTTAGTTGAGGTGCAGTTTGGACATAAGCAGATTATTTAAAGCCTCCAGTAGATTCTGATGTGCAACTAAATTTGAGAATCTCTCCCCTATAGCAGCTGCTTATCTAGTGTTACCTGCACATTAGTATACTGGACATCGGGAAAACTTTTCAGTTTGTTGAGATTTGATTTTTCTTAGCACTTGGGGTGGCTGGGTATGTTTGGTGAGGCAGAAGTAGCTGGTTTACTTTGTGAGTAATTTTCCTCTTTATTCCAGTGCACCCTATAAATATTACCATTCTCTAGGTATGTCATGATGTAAAACAGAGTGGCTTTCATAGCCCATAGCCCCTGGATTTTTTTTAACTCTTCAGAGGCAGGGTTGCCACCTAGACTTCTAAAATTTATTTGCAACATTTTTTTGTTGTTGTTGTTGTTAGTAAAATTGCAAGAGATCTAAATACCCAAAGACATAAAATGAGTAAGTAAATTATATATTCATACTATTAGAGCAGTAAAAAATAAAGATTTCTCTCTCTCCATTTGTAGATTGGGCTTTCTGAGTATATTTGTGCTTTTCTTTAACCGGATTTTTTATAATTCTCCTTGAAACAAATGTCTGATAGTACTTTTTTTTGTCTGATAGTACTTCTGAAATGAACCTTTCTGCTTACTTAGAAATATGAATCTTTAAGGTATTGAAGAAATCTGAAGGAATTTTTTTGGTGGGGATTGGAGTTCTTGATAATGGCTTTTGCTTCCTTACCTTCTTACTGGGGTGGTTTTGTTTTTGTTGTTTTTGGTCCTAGACCTCACCTTCATAATCATTGTGTTAGGAGTGTATGTGAGGATAAAACAGTAAATGAAGTTGAAATTATTTAAATTTAAGATTAATTTTTTAAAATACCTTATTTGACAGAGACATAGTGCGAGAGGGAGCACAAGCAGGGGGAGTGGGAGAGGGAGAAGCAGGCTTCCCACAGAGCAGGAAGTCCGATGAGATGCGATGCGATGGCGGGCCTCCATCCCAGAACCCTGGGATCATGACCTGAGCTGAAGGCAGATACTTAATGACTGAGCCACCAGGGTGCCCCTAAGATTAAATTTTTTGAATGTTGTAGAGTTTTTGGGTGGTTTTAGTTTATTTGCTGTTGGTGCAAATTGGTTACCCTAAGATAATAGAAATCTGCCTTTATTGAAGATGAAGATGTTCTCTTGAGAAATGAATATAATTTTAAAACATAAAACTAGACAGAACTTAGTTATTACTCTTGAGGCATGTCCATATGCCTTTTGGAAGCTTCTCTGAAATTGATGAGCATTATTAAAAAGATATAAAGGCAATGAATACACTCAAGTTTGATATTGTATTTCAGAATACCTAGTTTTATAAGTATTTGTTAGTTATTCCTAATTCCCATCCTTCTAGTAATTAAAATACCTATGTAATGAAGAGGGGAAAAAGACTATATACTTTCTTGTCCAGCATAATTCTAGTAGAGCTGAGATACTAATTTTTAGAGCTATATCTATATTTTCAAGTGCATAACTTTTAAGTCGAAGAAAATGTTGAAGAAAACATAAAAAGTTTTTATATACTTTTCCTACTAGATGAAGAACTTCCTGATTACATTATGGTGATGGTGGCCAACAAGAAAAGTCAGGACCAAATGACAGAGGACCTGTCCCTGTTTCTAGGGAACAACACAATTCGATTCACCGTATGGTATGTTTCTGAATTTTTACCCCTTAGACCAAAGTTTGGCACAAGTCAGAATAGGTATTATCTGAAAAGAGGTTCTTGACAGGAAAGTCAGATTCACTGTGGAGAGGCAGATAGTGAGCTATGAGAGCACAGCTTCTGGAGCCAGACTCCTGAGGTTGAATCCTGGATCTGCCTTTTGCCTTGGTTTTTCAGTTTGTAAAATGGGATTAATCCCGTTTATAGGACTGTTGTAAGGATTAAATGAAATAATACGTGGTAATGTACTTGTAGCTGTGTGCCTGCCCCACAGCAAGTCCTTAGTCTATGTTAACTGTAGTTATTATGGTTCTTTTGTATTTTGCATCTTTCTTCTTTCCCCCAACCAAAACCAGTTGCATATATTTTGGGGGCTGCGTTGACTTCCTAAATTGCTTTAGGGGGCGAAGTTTTTGGAGACAAAATTTCAAATCATTTTTTAAAATTTGGAACTTTCTAAAGTTTGGAATTTTAAAAAGAAAATTTTATGTTCAAATATAAATTCATGTTATAATTTTCAGTGTTCTTTTTCAAACCAAATATTGCCTCTTAGTTGAGAATACTGACTAAAAGCACAAGATTCAATTTAAGAAGGCAGGTTTGAGGTAAAGTGAGGGTGGAGGGGGAGAATAATGTGTGGCTGAGAATAGATCAGGAAGTGCTCCTATAAGCGCCCTCACTCTGGAAACCACCAGTTATAGCACAAGTTGATAATGGAGCAAAAGTTGAGTGAGCATAGTGGCCTGCTTACTTTGAAAGTCAAGACACTGGGGGAGATAATAGGATGCCCTAAAAAGGCATATGAAGCTGGTTAAATTCTTACCCTTTAAGCTAAAATTTATCTAAAAGGTGTTTTTGCCCCTGTGGGTCACTATATGCTTTGCAAGTCTTGTGAAGTTTTCTTGAAATTCCATGCAGAATTATCTGTGTTTAGATTATAGTTTTGTATGACATTAAATGCAGTGGTTGATCCTCAAAATTTTTGGTACAGCCAACTACTGCAGAGTGGTTCCCTAACCCACTCTTTACACTTAGTCCCCAGAATTTATTAAAAAAAGAGAGAGAGAGAATGAGAGAGAGAGAGAGGCAGACCGTGGTGCCGTGGTACTTTTGACTGGGGAAGTTATCATGATCATGAGTACCTTTTTTTTTTTTTTTTTTTAAAGATTTTATTTATTTGACAGAGAGAGACACAACGAGAGAGGGAATACAAGCAGGGGGAGTGGGAGAGGGAGAAGCATGCCTCCCGCCAAACGAGCAGAGAGCCTGATAATGGGGCTTGATCCCAGGATGCTGGGATCATGACCTGGGCCGAAGGCAGAGGCTTAACCCACTGAGCCACCCAGGTGCCCCCCCCCTTTTTTTAAACTCTTCTGCACTCCAGGTGTTTGTTTTGTTTTGTATACGTGTTTTATGACTTGACTTTTCGTTCAGCCTTGGCATCACTTTGGATTTGAGTCCCACTAGTATACTGTGGAAGACTGACCTAGATAGATAGAGATCCTTTCTTAGATAACTTGATGGAACGCTTTGGACTAATTTCTTACATAAAGGACTGAATGAATTTGAATTTAAAATCAAACTCAGTTTTCTCATCTTGCCATAATTCCGTAATGTATACTGATGCAAGTTACCGTGTCTCTGTTTGGGCACTTTATTTCCCTGGTTAAGTGTTCATTGACATCAGCCTGAAATGGACCATTATGATTGTTTGGAGCCCTATAGTAATTGTGTCCAAGGGGACAGTAGCATGTGACTGGGTTCTGGGTGAAACATTATAATGAGATATTTCTGGTATTTTCAAAAGGAATGGGCTCTTGGAAGGGATTGTAAGGCAAATTTGCTTTGTGCATTAACTACTAAGATAGTCTGTGTTATAAACAAGGTTGTAATCTGTGCTTGTTTACAGCATTAGTAATGAGGTGATATGTTTTGATATTATTTCCAAGTTTTTTATTTCTCAGAATTAAGCTGTTTCAGAAACCATATAAAAAATTGAAATAAACGTAAACTCTGCTTAAGGAATTGTAACAGTAAGCTGTATTGCATTTTTATTTGTGTTACTTCGTCTTTTACCATAAGCTACATGGAGTCTTTAAAACAAAATTACATTCTTTGTAGATGAAGACTGGTCAAATAATATCTTTTCCCTTATTTGCACAGAAGATAGATGTTCAAAACAATGATGAAAAAATACGATTTTTTAATTTACTTCTATAGCACTCATATAAGCCTTTTTAAAAAAATGTGGCATTTCTTTAACTTTGATACTATTTGTCCATTAAATACTGTTTAGTACCATTTATCAGTATTTATATCTGAAGGTAGAGTCTGTAATGTCATCAAATTTCAAGTGATAGTTGAAATAAAATCTTTTCTTAATTAAATGAAGTTTTAATATATTTTTTTTCTTTTAGGCTTCATGGTGTGTTAGATAAACTTCGCTCTGTTACAACTGGTAAGATTCACTAAAACATTTGGAATTTACTGGGGCACCTGGGTGGCTCAGTCATTAAGTGTCTGCCTTTGGCTCAGGTCATGATCCCAGGGTCCTGAGATTGAGCCCCAAATCGGGCTCCCTGCTTAGTGGGAAGCCTGCCTCTCCCTCTTCCACTCCTCCTGCTTATGTTCCCTCTCTCACTGTGTCTCTCTGTCAAATAAATAAATAAAAATCTTTAAATAATTTTTTGGAATTTACTATAGTATTTTTTTGTGGATTTTTTTGTTTTGTTTTTAAAGATCTTACTTATTTGAGAGAGAGTGAGAGCATGAGCAGGGAGTGGGAGAGGGAGAAGTAGACTCCCTGCTGGGCAGGGAGCCTGATGTGGGGGGTCGATCCCAGGACTCAGATTGTGACCTGAGCTAAAAGCGGACAGTTAACCGACTGAGGCACCCAGGTGCTCCTAATGTTTATTTTCTAAAGTCATTTAATGCTACTTCAGAAAAAATTCCATAAATTTGAAAATAATAGTTTCTTGGGACTTTCTTAGGAGGCTCATGAACGGTGAATTCAAGAGCAATAAGTTGAATATAACTTAAAGATAATTAAACAAAGGAAGGAAAATTAAGGAAAGAATTGTGAATTTGTGCAGTGTTTCAGCTTCAAGGATGTTTTTATATTTTATTGGCTTATTTACTTTTTTTTTTTAAGATTTTATATATTTATTTGACAGCGCACAAGTAGGGGGAGCAGCAGGCAGAGGCAGAGAGAGAAGCAGGCTCCGCACTGAGCAAGAAGCCAGATGCAGGGCTGGATCTCAGGACCCTGGGATCATGACCTGAGCTGAAGGCAGATGCTTAACCAATTGAGCCACCCAGGCACCCTTGATTTATTTAGTTTTAAAGATTTATTTATTTGAAAAAGAGAGTGCATGCATGAGAATGTGGGGGAATGCAGAGGGAGAGAGAGGATCTCAAGCAGACTGTGCTAATAAACACAGAGTCTGACATAGGGCTCAGTCCCACTGCCCATGAGATCAAGACCTGAGCTGAAATCACTACTTGGTTGCTCAACTGACTGAGCTGCCCAGGTGTTCCAAGGATGTTTTAATGTTTTATAATGGAAAATTACTGAGAAATTCAGTATTAGTAAATTGAATTAATTATTATACTGACTATCTGTAGAGTAACGTTCAGGCATTAAAAAAGTTGTGGAAGAACACATACTGCTTTTAAATTGGTGATGCAGGGGAAAGGTTCAAAGTAAAGTTAAAAAAAAAAAAACAGCTTAAAAGGACCATGTATTTCTCTTTCCAGACCCTTCCAGTCTTAAGTCTTCTGATACTAACATCTTTGACAATAATGTGTCTTCAAACAAGAGCTGTTTCAGTCGGGGAGATGAGAGAAGGCATGAAGCTGCAGTGCCACCTCTTGCAGTTGCTAGCACTAGACCTGAAAAAAGAGATTCCAGGGTTTCCACTAGTTCACAAGAGCAGAAAACCACTACTGTCAGGTAAGAGTCCTGTGTAGACCTGCTGTGGGTAGGTGGGTATGTGTATGTGACCTTGACATTAGTTTTTAGATCTTTCCATTTTTGTTTTCAGAAATTTTTGGAAATACTAAGGTGGTTGTGAGTAATTTTTTTCTTTTTCTTTCTTTTTTTTTTTTTTAAGATTTTTTTTTTTAAATTTATTTATTTGACAGGCAGAGGTCACAAGTAGGCAGAGAGGCAGGCAGAGAGAGAGAGGAGGAATCAGGCTCCCCGCTGAGCAGAGAGCCTGACTAGAGACTCGATCCCAGGACCCTGGGATCATGACCTGAGCTGAAGGCAGAGGCTTTAACCCACTGAGCTACTACCCAGGCGCCCTTTTTTTTTTTTAATAAGGTAATGGTTAAGACCTATGTATGATTGTCTTTTACCTCAAATATGTAAAGTTTTTTAAAAAAGTACTTTTAAAGTAGTTTTTAAGGGCGCCTGGGTGGCTCAGTCAGTTAAGTGGCTGCCTTCGGCTCAGGTCATGATGCCAGGGTCCTGGGATCAAGCCCCACATCAGGCTCCCTGTTCAGCGGAGCAGAGCCTGCTTCTCCCTCTTCCTCTGCCTGCTGCTCTGCCTACTTATGTTCTCTCTGTCAAATAAATAAATAAAATCTTCTTAAAAAAAAGTAGTTTTTAATGGAGTACATAAAGAGTAAACTTTTTCATTAAAATTTAAGTATTTGAAGTTACTGCTCTGAGTTGGTCATAATTTTGTGTGTATGTGTTTTTAAAAATAGACAGACTTATGATGATGGAGCTGCAACCCGATTAATGTCAACTGTGAAGCCTCTGAGGGAGCCAGCACCCTCTGAAGATGTGATTGATATTAAACCAGAACCAGATGATCTCATTGATGAAGACCTCAATTTTGTGCAGGAGAATCCTTTATCTCAGAAAAAACCTACAGTGACACTTACATATGGTTCTTCTCGCCCTTCTATTGAAATTTATCGACCACCTGCAAGTCGAAATGCAGATAGTGGTGCTCATTTAAACAGGTTGCAATTTCAGCAGCAGCAAAACAGTATTCATGCTGCCAAGCAATCTGATATACAGAACAGCCGGGTATATGAAACAGGACGTTTGTGTGAACCGGAAGTGCTTAACAGTTTAGAAGAGACTTACAGTCCCTTTTTCAGAAACAACTCAGAAAAAATGAGTATTGAGGTTTGTATATACTTTTTTTTGTTATTGTTACATTTTAAAAGTTCTTTTATTTTTTTAAGTTAAACTGCATTCCCATCATGGGGCTTGAACTCACAACCCTGAGATCAAGAATCACATGCTCTATGGGACGCCTGGGTGGCTCAGTTGGTTAAGCAGCTGCCTTCGGCTCAGGTCATGATCCCAGAGTCCTGGGATTGAGTCCCACATCGGGCTCCTTGCTCAGCAGGGAGTCTGCTTCTCCCTCTGCCTTTGCCTGCTACTCTGTCTGCCTGTGCTCTCTCTGACAAATAAATAAAATCTTAAAAAAAAAAAAAAAAAAAAAAAAAGAATCACATGCTCTGCTAACTGATCTGGCCAGGCGCCCCTGCATATACTTTTAAATTCTGGCTTCTTAGACTGAAAATTGGTATTTCTTAGCACTGAATATATGTGAAATAACTAAACAAATATTGCAAGTTTACTTTAAATTGATTTCTGTGCTACTTAACATACTACACCAGATTTTCCTCTCCATGATTGGCTTCTACAGATAGTTTACATCTTGTTTACTTTCCTGGGATGCCAGCATTTGAGATAGCTATAACCTTACCTTATAATTTCGGGTGAATTTTAGGTCAATTTTAGATTTTCCACGGCAGTTACTTAGAAGCAATGAAGTAATTCCACTTTATTAGTTTCCTCAACAGTGCTATATGCTGCTCTTTATACATGAATGTAAAGCGTTATTTTTTGTTACAGCTAATGATTGGCTCTTAGGATAATATTTACATCTTTATAAGAAACCAGGAAGTAGCTTGTGAATTCTCAGTATGATTGGCTTTTTCTTGAGAAAAAAAAAAAAAAACACTGTGATAGAACTTTGTTTTTTTTCTGAGACTAGGTAAGCGTAAATTTATCTGCTTGCAGGAAGAAAACTTTCGGAAGAGAAAGTTGCCTGTGGTAAGTTCAGTTGTTAAAGTAAAAAAATTCAATCATGATGGAGAAGAGGAGGAGGAAGATGATGATTGTGGGTCTCGTACAGGAAGCATCTCCAGCAGTGTGTCAGTGCCAGCAAAGCCTGAAAGGAGGTACCTTGACCATTGTCTGTAAATTAATCTTTAATTGCCTGATGGAATCTTCTGGGTTTCTTGAAGAGGGTATCATGAAAATAAAATTTTAATAGAACGTAAGACTTTTCTATTGGATTTTGAGAAACAGATTAATGAAAGAGAAATTGCTTAAAATTGAAGAAGATTGCAGAGAATAAAAACTGTAATGCGGTGGGGGGGGGGTGAGGGGGTGATCCAGATTCATTATTTAAAAAGTTTAAAATGTTCCAGTCTAGTTGACATTTCTTAAAAACTATAGCTAGTCTGTACAAAATCTAAGGGAAGGCTGTAGTAAAGGCCTAACGGATGGCTAGCATGTAAAGAACCCAGATCTAAAATTTAATCAATATACTTTGAACTTTTTTTTTAGACCTTCTCAATATACTTTGAACTTTTTTTTTAGACCTTCACTTCCACCTTCTAAACAAGCTAACAAGAACCTAATTTTGAAGGCTATATCTGAAGCTCAAGAATCTGTAACAAAAACAACTAACTATTCTACAGGTAATTTAAAATGTATTATGTTTACATTGAGTTTTCTTTGACTCTTGAAGCTAGCATTGATTGCTTCCCAAGTTGTATAATAAAGACACTTGCCAGATGTCAGGACCAAGAAGAGTTTCAGAGAAGAATGGTTTTAACAGATCACTTTGAGAAACTTAAAGTTGTCAGTGTAATTTAGTTCTTTGATCAGCTTTGTAGTACCTTTTATTCCCTTCATAGTGTGTATGAAATATTTAATAAAATTTTTATAGGGAGTTTTGATAAAGGTGGGACTTTCACATTCATGTCATTGGAGTCAACATTTGATAGGAATTTATGATCTATAAAAGGGAGCCCAGTTGGATATTAAGAGGTCAGAGTTAGACAAATTTGGCTAGTGCATGAACAGATTGTCTTTTTTTTTCCCCAGTAGAACCCATTAATGGAATATAAGGCAGAGAATTGACTCATTTGTGATGTTCCTGCCCCAGTCCTAGTGGAAGTACTGAATTATTTTATGAAAGAATATAAAGATATTGCATGTTTTTAAAGGATAGGGAAAGGAGATAAGTCACATATAGTCTGACCTTACAGAAAACTTGTTGCAAAATGCCAACTAAATGATGGGTACCATATTGTCATAAATTCTGTGTTCTGCCCCATGTGCTGAAGCTAGTGTGTAAAACTTTTGATTAATAAAAACTGATGCTTGCCCACTCTAAAAATTTTTATTTTATTTTTGCTATGGATTTGATGACCGTTCGTTTAGCATTTTTCTGCCGTTTCATTCTTTTGTATCTCTCTTTGTCACCCTTTCCTAAAGTAGAAGTAGATTGTAAGTTATCAGTTTTTGAACCTCATAGGTATCTGTCCTCTTCTCATTTCTGACTTAACTTTGAACATAAACAGCAGGAATATCAGGCTAAGGCCAAAACTAGACCTAACCTATATACATTTCATTTCTTTGTCTTTCTACAATATTGAGTGTTGTTTTTTGTTGTTTGGGTTTTTTTTTAAGATTTCATTAGAGAGAGCGCATGAACAGGGAGAGTGAGGGGAGTGGGAGAAACAAGCTCTCCACTGAGCAAAAACCCTTATGTAGGGCTTGATCACAGGACCCTGGGATCATGACCTGAGCCAGAATCGAGTCAGATGCTTAACCGACTAAGCTACCCGCTGCCCCCCTGTTTTTATAATAGTGGGAGATTGCCCATGTATTTTTGAGAAATAACATTGATATTCATTTTTGACCTGTAGTATGTAAATTATAATTTGAAGTTGTTATGTGATCATGAAGCAAAATTTAAATTACATTTGGTTAAAAATGAATACTATGTCTGGCAATGTATTTATGGCATGTAGTTTAAAATGTATTGATGAAGTCAGGTATATATCTCTCTGGAATATTGTGAGAAAAAAAGTGTTACCTGTGAACCGTTGCAAATTTTTCATTTGTTCTAAACCCAAGGAGGCATTTATGTTTAATAGGACATATTCACTGCTCAGTTTTGATGTATTACTACATCTACATTTCCCATCTTTTTTCCTTTTAAAAAGTCTCACAGAAACAGACACTTCCAGTTGCTCCCAGAACTCGAACTTCTCAAGAAGAATTGCTGGCAGAAATGGTCCAGGGCCAAAGCAGGACCCCCAGAATAAGTACCCCCATTAAAGAAGAGGAAACAAAGGGAGATAATATAGAAAAGAGCCAAGGTAATAATTCAAATGATATGTCATTCTCTGTTACTACACTTTTTTTTCATGAGGCATTAAAGATTTGCCAGTGGGTGTTTATGAAATGTTAGTTGTGTGAGAAAAGTGCTCGTTAGGCCCAAAGAGAGAATGAGAAGGGACCGAGAGAAAAGTCTAAGCCTGCACATTTTAGGATCTTAAGTTTTTATTATAGAACTTAATTTTTTTTTTGAAGATTTTATTTGTTTGACAAAGATAGATCATAAGTAGGCAGAGAGGTAGGGAGAGAGAGAGAGGGAGGTAGGCTCCCTATTGAGCAGAGAGCCTGATGGAGCGCTCGACCCCAGGACCCTGAGATCATGACCTGGGCCAAAGGCTTAGAGTCTTAACCCACTGAGCCATCCAGGCGCCCCAGAATTTTTTAATGTTCTTAAAAGTGGGAAGAATAGTGCGATGAATTCCCATGAACCCGGTTATCTAGCCTTAATAATTACCAGCGTTTTGCTGGTCCTGAGAAAGTTTCTACTTAGAGATACATAGATACCTGCATTTTTTCTTCTTTTTGTTAATTGTACCCCTGTTCTCCTGAACTGGGACACTTCTTAGCATCCTTTCTTTGACCTGACCAGTTGTCCCAGTGGCCCTATTTTATTCTTTTGTTGCTGGTTAACTGCAGTTAGCCTCCAGCTGATCTTTCTGCTTCCTTTCTCAACCCCCACTAACCCCATCTCCAGTACAAATACTTTTACTGTCAAAGTGTGCTTTAATCATGTGATTTCTTCTTGAGAGCATTATGATGTTTCCACCTTATGCATTATTTGGGACTGATGCCATCAGCTTGGCCTTTAGTCAGTTTAGATAGCTGGTTTCTGGGCCTTTCCAGTCAAGAACCTCTTCTGTTCTATCAAGAAAGGTCCTAGTTTACATCTGTTTCTTTTCTATTGAGATGTAAATTTTAAAAAACCCCGCCAAAACTGAATGCTCGTCATGTTATTTCTGACTCACACTTTTTTAATGCTGGCATACATTTTTTCATTCCTTCTTTACTATGTTCTTGAAACTGTTTCAGGTTCATTTCAAATCTGTTTCATGAAGCCTTAATGATTCCATTCTGTGTGTCCCTTCATTCTCTCTTAAAAAAAAAAAAATCCTTGTGCATTTTGCCATGCAGCATTATGTGCAAATCCAATAAATGATGGACTGAGAACAGGAAAATTCCAAAACAGCCAAATACATTAACTAGAAAGTGTAAATGAGCCAATTTGTATTTTGTAAAGAGCAACTAGAAAGCATTTGAGCTTCAGTAAGGGTAGGAATCGCAGTATATTGAAGTCCATCAAACAGGTTTAAATCCATGATTTCATATATATTTTTTAATATATTTTATGTATTTTAGAGAGAGAGAGAGCATGAGCAGAGGGAGGGATAGAGAGAGAAGCAGACTCCCTGCTAAGCAGAGAGCCTGATGTGGGACTTGATCCCAGGACTCTGGGATCATTCCTTGAGCTGAAGGCAGATGCTTAACCAAGTGAGCCCCCATGATTTCATATTTTTTGAAAGTAGATCTTTAATTGGTCACCTTCTGGAGAATAATAGATACTAATTCATTGTCTTGAAAACTGGATAAATTATTGAGAATTTATGCTGTTTTTATGTTAAAGAATGGTGTCCCTGTATAGTCAAATAGTATAGGAGTTAACATCTGCTTTTGTGAATAGTTTTATTGGACCAACTCTTGCCCATTCATGTATATATTGTCTGTGGCTGCTTTTGTACCATATCCAGAGTTGAATAGCTGCAATCAAAAATAGACATTTATAGTCCTTTATATAGTCAGTGAGGAAGGTTTTTTGTTGTTTTTTTAAGTTAACTGTGCCCAAAGTGGAGCTTGAACTCATGACCCTGAGATCAAGAGTTGCATTCTTCAGACTGAGCCAACCAGGCACCCCTAGAAAAAGCATTTTTTTTTTTAAAATCCTCCAGCTAATAAGTGAAAACAGAATGATAGAATTATAGCTTGTTGGGGTTCCCCCCCTCAACTCAGTGAATTAATAGGCACTGATGATTAATGGCTACTAAAAAAGTGAAAAACAGTCATTTCATGCCTCCAGATGAAAGAATAAAACCAGCTCAGTCTTGGCAGCAGCTCCTTCTGCCCACAGGTCCTGTCCCCGTGCTTTAATAAAATCACTGTGGTTTTTTTTGTTTTGTTTTGTTTTTTAAAGATTTTATTTATTTGACAGAGATCACAAGTATGCAGAGAGGCAGGCAGAGAGAGTGGGGGAAGCAGGCTCCCCGCTGAGCAGAGAGCCCGATGTGGGGCTTGATCCCAGGATCCTGAGACCATGACCAGAGCCAAAGGCAGAGGCTCAACCCACTGAGCCACCCGGGCGCCCCTAAAATCACCATTTTTGCACCAAAAAACCCCAAACTACCTTAGTCTTCTTGCCAGAGGATTTGAACCTGGGTGATCAGGGCTCTGTTCTGGCATTCAGCTTGCAGGAAGTACAGAGGCCAGAGGAATATGTTGTTTATCACATCATGAATGTGCAACAGGCAAAGAAAGAACAGTATCTGGGATCCCGTATAGGTCAAATAGCTGGAGAATTCTACATTAAAAGACAAAATAAGGAAGGTTAAACTATAATGTCTAGAGATGCATATTTGTGAGCTGCAAAGAAATTTTAGGTTACTATAAAAGGCATAAATGGTTACTTTAGGAAAGGACTGATCGAGACGGAGCATGTATGGAACAGTTTCTGGGGTGGGCAGCACAGTTCTATTTTCTAGACCTGAATGGTGGCTGTAAGGATGTTTTGCCTTATAAAATTCATTAAGCTACTGTTTGTTTTGTTTGGTTCTCTGTATTACTGTTTTGTTTTAAAGTAAAAGGTTAAGAATTTGAAATGGTATCAAGTACATCTCATGAGGACTTACTACTCTTAGTGAATTGGTTTATTTGCAAGTGCAAAGTGACATTCTGCAAATAGCAATTAATTACCGTACTTAATGTTTTACAGTTTTGTGACATGTTTTTAAAGCTTTGTGTTTTACAGCTTTGTATCATATTTTTTAAAATCTAAATACATGTATTGGCATGAGTTAGTGTTTTTTCCTCTCTCTGGTCTCTACTTTTATTAGCCTACCGACCTCACAATATTCATGCTATTTCTCTTTTTGTCTTGGATTAGTCTGTCACCAGAAGTTTATTTTGCTAATGTGTTCAAAGACTTAACAACAGTAATTCTGGCTTTATCGATTCTCCTTTGATGCCTTGGTTTTCTGTTTCTTTGGTTCCTGTTCTTATTTTTAATATATCCACCTATATTTTTAATTATTAATTTATCTCTGCTTGTCTTTTCAGATGTAAACATTTAAGCTGTAAATTTCTCTTGAGGTGCCATTTCTGTTGCATCTCACAATTTTGATATATAATGTTTTCATTATCGGAGTATCTTTAATTCCTAATACGATCTTCATCTTTGACGCATGAGCTATTTGAAAGTGTTTGTAATTTACAGTATATGAAGGGTTTGTTTCTGTCTTTTGCTCTTTTATTTTATGTTCTTGACTTGATTGAATTGTTTCAGTGTGATCTGTGTAATACATATTTTTTAAAAATTGTTAAGACATTAATTTTGCACTTCTTCCATTGCATTTTGAAAGAAAGTGGGCTGTAATTGTTGGATTCAGAATTTTGCATTGAGTAGATACAGCTCTATGGTTATGTTGTTCAAATCTCGACCTTAATGAGTTTTTGGTTTGCTTGACTTAACAATAATTGAGAGAAGGTCTTGAGATTGTTCATTACGAAGACAAATTTATCTTAATTTCTTTATATTTCTATCAGTGTTTTCCATGCCTTAGTTGTCAGTTTTTTTCTGACCTTTAATGCTTTAGGCATATATATCTCTTAAATATTATAAAGCTAGCTTGTTGTTTGTTTGTAAAGATTTTATTTATTCCAAGGGGAGCAGAGGGAGAGGGACAAGCAGACTCTGTGCTGAGTGTGGCACCCAATATGGGGCTTGATTTCAGGACCCTGAGATCATGACCTGAGCCAGAACCAAGAATCAGATCCTTAACTGACTGAACCACCGAGGTGCCCCTAGATTTTTTTTTTTTAACCAATCTGAGTTTGCCTGTTATTGGAAAGTTTAAACCATTCATAGTTCTGTCATCTTTTCTTTTTTTTTTTTTCTTTTTTTGCCAAAGATTTTATTTATTTATTTGACAGAGAAAGAAATAGAGCACAAGCAGGGGGAGTGACAGGCAGAGAGAGAGGGAGAAGCAGGCTCCCTAGTGAGCAGGGACCCCTGATGCAGGTTGATCCCAGGACCCTGGGATTATGACCTGAGCTGAAAGCAGACGCTTAACCAACTGAGCCACCCAGGAACCCTTCTTTTTTGATTCATATTATTGGCCTTTCATTTTTTTCCTCCACTTTGCCTTTAAGATTCAGTAGTAACTATTATTGATTGTCCCAGCTCTCTATTTTTTTTTTTTTACTAGTTTAAACACTCCATTTCTGTTCATCCAGTGGTTAGCACCGAAATCTTACCATGCAAATTTAATTGCATATTCCAGAAGTTAATGTTCTGACCCGATTTTCAAAGTAAATTAACTGTAGAATACCTTAGCTCCAGGCTTTACCCTTCTGGCTTACATTATGTTTCCAGTGTTTCATTTTTGTTATTTTTTAAATGCATAAGTTGGGCCCTATTATTATTTTACCCACCCAGTGTTTATTCTGATTTTACCTACATGTTTATCAGTTTTTGTTCTCACACCTTGAATGTTACTTGAGGATCATCATCTTCAACGTTTTGAAATATTTTTGAAGTGTATTCTTCGGCAGTTGCTTTAAGAATAGGTCTGTTGCTCTAAATTTGCCAAGAGGCCGTTTATCTGTGTTTTTTTCCCTCCTTGTTCTTGTGCAGTAATTTTGCTGGATAACAACAGTTCTTTGTTTTCAGCACCTTGTATGTATTATGTCATTATGTCTTCTGGCTTCCATTATTGTTGAATGGACTTCTGTCATTCTAATTGTCTGTCGTTCCTTTGTAGGTGATCTGTCCTTTCTCTGGCTGCTTTCAAGATCTTCTCTTTGTCTTTGATGTTCTGCAGTTTCACTACGATGTATCTAGGCATGGATTTCCTTTGGTTTTCCTATTTTTTATATGTTGTGTAAAAAACATTTAAATAAAATATTTTACATATGAAATATATGTTTACCATAGAAAAATTGGAAAAACAAATCTCTGTAATGCTTATTGATAGATTAGAGACTCATCAAATAGTGTAGGAAATTTAAAAATAAAAAGCATTGTTCTTTGCTTCATTCTTCTCTACATTGGTTCTTCCCAGATGGCTGCCACTTTTAAATGATTGTGTTTGTCTTTAATTTTCTCCATATCCCGTAATATGCTTTATAACTCTATTTTTTCATTCACTAACAGTAGGTGGTATTTCTTGTTTTTTTGCTATGGTGTATCAGGATTTAACTCACTTTTCCCTGCTTCTCAAGCTCATATAGTAAAATCACTATTTTTGGTTCATTTACTTATTTTTGTCATTTTTTTTTTAAAGATTTTATTTATTTGACAGAGATCACAAGTAGTCAGAGAGGCAGGCAGAGAGAGAGGAGGAAGCAGGCTCACTGCTGAGCAGAGAGCCCGATGTGGGGCTCGATCCCAGGACCCTGGGATCATGACCTGAGCTGAAGGCAGAGGCTTTAACCCACTGAACCACCCAGGTGCCCCTGTTTTTGTCATTTTATTTATTTATTTATATTTTAAAGATTTTATTTATTTATTTGTCAGAGAGAGTGAGCACAGGCAGACAGAGTGGCAGGCAGAGGCAGAGGGAGAAGCAGGCTCCCTGCTGAGCAAGAAGCCCGATGTGGGACTCGATCCCCAGGATGCTAAAGGCAGCTGCTTAACCAACTGAGCCACCCAGGTGTCCCTGTTTTTGTCATTTTAAATAATACATCTAAATATTTACTTTTTGTGTGATTACTATAATTCAGTATGCTTTGTTGGTTTTTTTGTTTGTTTTTTTTTTTACTTTTTAGATTTTATTTATTTATTGTAGGAGAGAAAATGCAAGCAGAGGGAGAAAGAGGGACAAGCAGACTCTGTGCTGAGCTTGGAGTCCAACATAAGGACTCAACCTCATGACCCTGAGATTATGACCTGAGGTGAAATTCAGAGTTGGATGCTCAGCTGAGCTACCCAGATGCCCTTATTTCAGTATACTTTGATTTCCAAAAGATAAGGATATTTGTGTCCCTTTTTAAACTCCTTTTTTTTTTTTTAAACAATTTTATTTATTTGACAGCACAAGTAGGCAGAGAGGCAGGCAGAGAGAGAGGGGGAAGTAGGCTCCCTGCTGAGCAGAGAGCCCAATTCGGGGCTTGATCCCAGGACCCTGAGATCATAACCTGAGCTGAAGGCAGAGGCTTAACCCACTGAGCTTTTTAAACTCTTTAAACCCCCCCTTTTAAACTCTTAATACATCTTTTCTTACCACACCTTCTAAATTCTGTACTTTTTTGGGGGGTGTGCAGAGGGAGCAAGAGAGAGAATCTTAAGCAGGTTCCACACCCAGCATAGTGGGGCTCTGTCTCACGACCCTGAGATGGTAACCTGAGCCAAAATCAAGAGTCAGATGCTCAACCAGCTGAGCCACCCAGGCACTCTAAACTCTGTTCTTTTATATTGCCAAAAATGATCAAGTACACCTTTTGTTTTGTTTTCCTCGTTAAGACTACTCTGCTTTGTAAGTTGACTCTAAAAGTTTAGAACCAGGGGCTGGGGGATTGGGTGAGCCTAGTGGTGGGTATTATGGAGGGCACATATTGCATGGAGCACTGGGTGTGGTGCATAAACAATGAATTCTGGAACTCTGAAAAGAAAAAATAACAACAAAAAAGTAAAAGTTGAGACCAATGAACAGTGTATTTACATTATTAGGACTAAATAAATAGGGGTGCCTGGGTGGCTAGTCGATTAAGCATCAGACTCTCAATTTACACTCAGGGCGTGATCTCAGGGTCATGAGGTCAAGCCCCGTATCAGGCTCCATACTAGGCAGGAAGCCTGCTTAAGATTTTCTCTTCATCTCCCTTTGCCTGTCACCCTGCTCAAGTGTGAGCATGCATTCTCACTCTCTCTAAATAAATAAATGAAAATCTTCTTTTAAAGGAAACTAATTCATTAGAGGGCCAGATTTACATTTTTGTCTATAGCTGTTTGCTAGGGGTTCCTTAGATAAGTTTAATTTTTCTGCTCTTGAACAATTTTTTGTTTTCCTTAAGTTCTTTCCCCTCCCCTCCTTTTTGTATTGTATTGCCTACCTTCATTATGGTCTAAAAATTTGTCATTTTATACTATTAAGTCTTTGAGTTCCACTTTTTTCTTAGGTACCTTCATTCTAGAGCGTCTGTCCTCTCACTCATCTAATTGGTTGCTCTGTAGATCTGCTTCAAGACTGTCATTCCAGGACTTAACTCCTCCCCTGAGTTTGCTCTGCATTTTCTGGATCCCACTGTCTTCTTGGTATATTCTCATTTTGTTATCACATCATGAAGAAACTTAAAAAGTATGGGAGGTAAATTCTTCTGAGTGCTTAGAAATCTAAAGATACCTTTTTACTTAATTGATACTTTGGATAAGTACAAAATTCTAAGTTGAATTTTTCTCAAAACTTTGAAGATATGGCTTCATTATCTTGAAGCTTCTAATGTTTATGCTGAGGAGTTGGTTGCCCATGTGATTCTTATTCCATTATAGAATATGAGGGATTTATTTTTCTGGAGGGTTTTAGGATTTTCTGTGTGTTCTTGATGTTTGAAATTTACTGTGGTAAACATAGATGCTATTTAGTCTCTTTTGGACTACTTTGTGCACTTTTTAAATTTGAAAATTCATGCTTTTAGTGTGGGAAATTCTCTTTAAATTATTTCTTTAAAAATGTTTTCTCTTTTGGAAATTGGAAAAAATTCCTGCTTTTATTTTCTCCTCATTTTTGTCTGATCTTATTCTACTTAGGCATATTTTATTGACTTATCTTTAGTCTTCCCCCTCCCCTGTTTTTGTTTTTGTTTTCCTTTTTTAACTGAATTTAAGTTTTTAAAATTATATTTTAAAATGTCTGCGAGGTCTTTCTTGGTCTGTTTATGTATCTCGTTTTGTGGATATAATATTTCAAATTTGTCAATATAATTACAGGATTTTTTCTTTTTAAAGAATTATATTTTGTGTCCTAATTGATGGTTTTCCAGAGTCAGTTTTCGTTTTTTGTTTTTTTGTTTTTCCCTTTATTTGCAGACTCTTCTAAAAAATGTTTGTAAACATGTGAGTTCTCGTTTAAGAAAAGTCAGTAAAGAGGCTTACCTAGAATTGTGTGGGCTAAGCTTTGCTGTGGGCATGTTTTGTTTTAAATAAAGCAGATAAGGACCTGCAGATGGCCTTGAAATTAAAGAGGAGTTTCCTGGAGGTTCTTACACTCCCAGTAGCTATCTAGATTCTCCCCAGGTAATTTTCCCAGTTCCTTCTTCTTAAAACATTTTAAAAAATTTCTTTAAAGTAGGCTCCATGCCCAAAATGGGCCTTGAATTTCTGACCCTGAGAGCAGGAGTCTTACACTCTACTGACTGAGTCAGGCAGCCACCTCAAAACACTTGAATTTTTAGAAAATGTGTGGCCGTCTCATTTGCAAACCCTTGTTTTCTGTTGAACATCCTTTGTAGTCTTTGCTCCTCACTTCTCACAGTCTTGGATGCCCCTTTGTTCATTTCATCCAGTTTAAGTATCTCCACATTGTCAATTCCCAAGTGTGTATCTCCAGCCAAGGCTTTGCATCTGAATTCCTAATTCTCATCCAGCTGCTTATTCTACATTTTTTTTGGATATGTAATAAATTAAACTTGTCTAAAACCTAACTACTAACAATTTTTTTTTCCAGTCTGTTTTTCCTACAGTCTTCCTCATTTTAGTAATGGCACAGCACCACTTTTCCAGTTGATCAGACCAGAAACCTAATGCTGTGCTTTCTTTGAAACTTAAGGCCATTCTTCCTTGCCTCTGTCTTTGCTTTCCTCTTTGCTTCCTTCTTTTACCTTTCTTCTTCCCTCCACCTTTAGCAAATCCTGTCTGCTTCTACCTTCAGAGTATATTTAAATTCACTGTTTCTCATCACCTCTCCCTCTACCATCCTAGGTTAAGCCATCATCCATGACTTACCTGGATTATTGGAATAGTGTCCTTACTGGTCTCTCTGCTTTCAAACTTGTCCTCCTACAGTTTGTTCCACACAGTAGCAAGTGATCCTTTTTTTTTTTAATAAACATATAATGTATTTTTATCCCCAGGGGTACAGGTCTGTGAATCGCCAGGTTTACACACTTCACAGCACTCACCATAGCACATACCCTCCCCAGTGTCCATAACCCAACCACCCTATACCTAACCCCCCTCCCCCGCCGCAACCCTCAGTTTGTTTTCTGAGATTAAGAGTCTCTTATGTTTTGTCTCCCTCTTGATCCCATCTTGTTTCATTTATTCCTTTCCTACCCCCCAAGCCCCCCACATTGTATCTCCACTTCCTCATATCAGAGAGATCGTATGATAGCTGTCTTTCTCCAATTAGCAAGTGATCCTTTTAAACTGTGAGATCGTGCTGCTCCCCTTCTTAGAACCCACTGGTGGCTCCCCATTACACTCCAACTAAAAGTAAGATTCCTCCCTGATCTTGTCACCTGTTAACCTTTTCCTTCCCTCCACTTGCTTCTCCTTGATATCCCCCGGACATACTTGCTATGTTTCTCTTTCAGAGCATTCAAAGAAGAGCATGTCTGAGATGCTTTCACCCTTTCCCTGGAATATTTTTTTCCATATGCCCACATAACTCACTCAAAAGTTGTCTTTGTGAAGCCCTCCCTAGCCCCTTACTCCTTAACCCACTCTTCTAAATCTTTATTTTTTCCACAGCACTTTTTATGTAACACATATTTTATGTTTTCATAGTTTAAATATTTTTATCCCCTCAGATCATCAATACAAAACATGTTCTGTTTTACATACATTTTGGGTGTTGTTTTTTTTGTTGTTTTTGAGCTCCCTTCTCCTTCCCCTCCCCACCAGAATACAAGTTCTCTGACCAGGGATTTGTGTGTTATTCATTGCTGTGATTGAGTGGCCAAAACGTGCCTGACAAATAGTAGGAGCTCACTGAATCCTTTTGTCTTTTTTTTTTTTTTTAAGATTTTATTTATTTATTTGAGACCCAGCACAAGTAGAGAGCAGAAACAGAAGGAGAGGGAGAAGCAGACTCCCCACTGAGCAGGGAACCCAATGTGGGGCTGGATCCCAGGACTCTGGGATCATGACCTGAGCTGAAAGCAGATGCTTAACCAACTGAGCCATCCACGCACGCGTCCCTACCAGGCACCCCTAAATCCTTTGTCTTAATGAATGTGTCAGTCGGCCTTGCGTCTGTCTCACTGCAGCTTTCCCAGCATCTCATTTTGGCTTTTCTGCTCTGCCTCACAGGCAGTATTTGTCCATATATTTTGTTTTCCAGATGTTGTTGAAAACTCATCTATGATCCCCTTCCTAATTCACACCTCTAAATCAGTGATCTCCTTTTTCTGATGATATAATTTTTTGTGTACCGGAATCATTTTTTGCTACTACACTCTATATGTATTTGACTTAAATATATCTACGCTATTACTCGTATGTAAGAATGTGTAAAAATAGGACTCTAAGGATAGAGATAAAAATATTTCTAAAATATTTGGTTATTTGGTTATTTTCTTCCTGTACCTTAGTGGGTAATGTTAGAAACCCAGTTTGGAGTCGCTCTTGTATGTATTAGGAGATTGTAATTTTTAAGTTCTTTACTTCATTTTTATGGACTCTGCAGAAGGAGAAGATGTATATGCATATGCTCAGTGTGTCCTGCTGGACTGGAAGCTTTTTGTGAAGGATTCTTAATAAAGAGAGGAGTTTTTGTATTCAGAAAAATGAAAATCTCCCTTTTGTTCTGTCCATTGCCTTCCTCGGAGATAAGCACTTCACTTAAAACAGTTTGGTGTAGGGGCACTGGGTGGCTCAGTTGGTTAAGCGTCTGCCTTCAGCTCAGATCATGATCCCATGGCCCTGGGATCAGTCTCTGCATCGGGCTCTGTGCTTGGCGGGGAGCCTGCTTCTCCTCTCCCTTTCTATCAAATAAATAAAATCTTAAAAAAGACCAGTTTGGTGTATATCTGTAGTCGTCTTGGCATTTTTTTATATGTATGTCCATCCATACAGAGCATTCTCTGTAAAGTAGAATTATGTATATTTATATGCACCTACCATATATGGTACATATAAAATAGCATCACATGAATTTCTCTGTGACATGTTTTATTTCACTTAATATGTAATGGAGAAAAGTATAATGGTGTGATTATTAGTATGGACTGAGGGAGTCAGACTGCTTCAGTGTTATTAATCCAGGCTATGCCACTTACTGAGTGACCTTAACCTTTTTGTACTCTGATTTCCTTAAGATATGTAATTGTCCTCTGCTGATAGATACTTACATTGGAATCCATGAAGGGATCTTTTTTTGCATTCTAAGGTTGGGCTGGGCACAGAGGATGATGACAGAAACCTCAAATGAGTTTTTTTGTAGCCACATTGTTATTCTTCTGCTGTTAAGACTCCATTCCTGCTTTTCTCTTTGATGTGTTGTTTGCTGCCCTCTAGTGAACCAGCTGGTTTTCAGGTGGCATTTGGCTGAGGATGTGCTGCTCCTTCTCATGGTTTATGCTATAGATGTCATGTCTGCCAGCTAGGGCTCTTAATTCTACATGAATCCAAAGCCTTGTAAATTCTGAAAATTATTTTTTTCTAAAGATCTTAAAAAATTAGATTAAATTTACAGATACAGTGGAGAAATTAATAAAGATTCTTTTGTAAATTTTAGCAGTTTTTCTTTTTCCTGTTACTGTAAACATCTACTTAACTGGGAAACCAAAGGCTACGCTTCATTATAAGAATTCTTTTGTAGGGCTGTTGGGAGTCATGTCCACCATCTTACATGCTTATACTTTGCAACTGGTTTTGTAGCTTGGCTAGTAAACCAAAGTAAAAATTACCTTTCTTTAACTAAAGCGATGGAAAGAGACCTTTCATGAAAGTCATGAATCAGAAGACTTTAATATTGTTAAGATGATGCTCCTCGGGGCGGCTGGGTGGCTCCGTGGGTTAAGCCTCTGCCTTCGGCTCAGGTCATGATCCCGGGGTCCTGAGATCGAGCCCTGCATTGGGCTCTCTGCTCAGCGGCGGGAGGCTACTTCCTCTTCCCCCTCTGCTTGCTTCTTTGCCTACATGTGATCTCTCTCTCAAATAAATAAAATATTTAAAAAGATAAAAAAAGATGGTGATCCTCTCTAAATTGATTTATGAATTCAACTCAGTCTATGTTGAAATCCTGCTGGGGCTTTCGCAGAAATTGGCAGAGTGATCCTAAGATACATATAGAAATGAAAAGGACCTGGAATAGCCAAAACCACTGAAAAAGAAAGAGGACTTAAATTTTCTAACTGCAAAACTTCCTACAGAGCTATAATTGACTGGCACTAGCATAAGGATATACAGACAGATCTGTAAAATCAAATTGAGCATCTGGAAATAAACCAACACGTTTATAAGTTGTTTTTTTTTTAAGATTTTTTTTTTTTTTTTTTTTTTGACAGAGAGAGACACAGTGAGACAGGGAACAGAATCAGGGGGAGTGGGAGAATCAGGCTTCCCACTGAGCAGGAAGCCCGATGCAGGGCCCGATCCCAGGACCCTGGGAACATGACCTGAGCCAAAGGCAGACGCTTAACGACTGAGCCACCGAGGTGCCCTGATTAAGTTGGTTTTCAATAAGGTTGCCAAAACAGTTCAGGGGGAATAGATTGGCTTTTCAGCAAATAGCATTGGACACTGAATATCCACATGCAGAGAATGAAGTTGGACCCTCACTTTACGTAAATTAACTAAAAAATGGATCAAAGGCTTACATGTAAGAGCTAATTTCATAAAACTCCTAGGGAAGAAATAGCTGTAAACCTAAATGAGCTTGGATTAGGCAATGGTTTCTCAGATATGACACCAAAAGCACAAGCAACCAAAGAAAAAGATAAATTAGGGGTGCCTGGGTGGCTCAGTCCTTGGGTGTCTGCTTTCGGCTCAGGTCATGATCCCGGGGTCCTGGGATCGAGTCCCAGATCAGGTTCCCTGCTCAGCGGGAAGCCTGCTTCTCCCTCTCCCACTCTTGTGTTCCCTCTCTTGCTCTCTCTCTGTCAAGTAAATAAAAAATTTTTTAAATTTTTAAAAAATTAAAAAGTAAAGATAAATAGGACATTAAATTAAAAATTTGGTGTTTCAGAGTATACTCTAAAAATTAAAAGATAACTTTCACTGTGGAGAAAATCACTTATCTAATAATAGTCTATCATTGAACCAAGGCCAAGTCCTCATTTCTCTTATCTGTAAATTCCTACCATACCGTATCCATGCAGCAGAATTGCATTATTTCCATGTATTTTAAAAGAGATTTGTCTGTGATTGTGGGTCCAGTTATCCCCCTATCCTTCCCCTAAAAAAGGAAGTGCTAAATACTGCTGAATACTATTTTCAAGGGCAAATGAAACTCAGGGTACTAGATAAATCAATTTAAAAATAATTGAAGCCCAAAAATTATGGCTTAATAGATGAAGGGACAAAAGTCCATTAAATTTCACATCATAGCCAGGTATAAGGTACTTAATGTCATTATATTAATTTTTACTTCAGATCTTCAGTGCTTCTTGTCATGTGAGGTAAATAATAGAAAATTCTTTGTGTCCACTTGTCTGCTTTCAGCCAATCAGAAGCCAGAATTATTTCTTATGCAATAATTGGGTTTAATGTTTAGAGAGGAGCTTTAAGTAGGACTTACAGGATATAGGGGGCTTCATATTAATTAAGGCTTCTTAGTTGTAGCAAAGAGAACATTGGTCTGGTTTGTTTAGCATTTTCAAATTTAGTTTGAGTTCTGACTCCAGAAATGTACAATCCTACCTTTTTAGTTGTAGGTTTTAAAATGTTACTAACTCTTAATACTTTTTAAATTAGAAGCCTTAATCACTGTTTTTATTTTTGATGAAACAATTTAATGAGCTGTGAAGGAAAAGTTACCAAATATTAAGAGGGAGAGAGGATTTTATGAAAATGTCTTCAAGGTTCCCATCACCATCTTTACCAATTTTCTTCTCACCTGGGCCAATTGACTTAGGTTCTGTAACAAGTTCTTCTTGTTCACTGAATGAGCTAGACAATATTTCCCATCTTTTAAGGAAAATATCAACTGATATCAATGAAATTAAGGGAATGAAAGCCGCAATTTTGACAGTGGAAGCAAATCTTTTTGATTTAAATGTTAGAGTGTCACAGAATGAAGCAAAAATTTCATCTTTGGAGGTTAAAATGAATGAATGTTCGACATCAACATCTGAGTGCAATAAACAGTTCGAAGATCTTCAAGAGGAAGTAGATTTTGAATCACAGTCAAGGACTACTGACTTAAAAATAATTGGCTTCCTTAGAAACATTGAGAAAGGTAAATGTTTAGTATTTGATATCTTCTAGGTAACTCACCCTTGGATCTGTGTCTTTTTATGTGACTTGATTAGTTCACATATGGAGGCAGCAAGTCACAAAACTTGAATTTCTGATGTATCTATAATGATAAATTTGGAGTCCACATGATTAACTTAGAAGCCTAGAAGTTACCATAATTCTCTTTAGTGGATCTCTATAAAATTATGTTTTAAAGGGAGAGGTGAACAAAGAGAAGCAAAACTTGAAATGGGAGAGAATGGTCCTCTTTCATGTATCTGCTTTGTGAAATTATTTTTAAAATGTGTAATTCTTTCATTATTCATTGTATTAAAGAGACCTATTGTAGTATTAGAATTGAAAGAGCTTCTTCTAGTAACCCTAATATGTGTCAGTTTCCCAAGCTGTCTTATAGGAGTACAACCTGACCAAATGACTCCTGCATTTCAGATCAGTTCATTGGGATTTACTGTGTTTTTACCATGATAATTTTGCAAGGAGTTAACCTTTTTTGACATACCATTTAAGAGTAATATAACATATTTTTTTAAATCTTTTTATTTTTTTAGAGATTTTATTTATTTATTTGACAGAGAGAGAGATCACAAGTAGGCAGAGAGGCAGGCAGAGAGAGAAAGAGGGAGAAGCAGGCTCCCTGCCGAGCGGAGAGCCCGATGCAGGGCTTGATCCCAGGACCCTGGATCATGAACTGAGCCGAAGGCAGAGGCTTTAACCCACTGAGCCACCCAGGCGCCCCAATATAACATATTTTAAAAGAAAATAATTGATAGAATTTTGAATTGAGCATTTAAAATTGAAAACCCCAGGTACCTTGGTTGGCTCAGTTGGTTAAGCATGTGACTGTAGATTTGGGGGTCATATGTTTGAGCCCCACATTATACGTAGAGATTACTTAAAATTTTTAAAATAAAGTTGAAAAACTTTAATGAAACATGGCATTTGATTGCCAGCTAATGTACTGAGTGAGCAAAGGCTGTCCTCATGAAACTACTAGTAATAAGTACACTAAAAATTAGTATTCTGGCATCCTACTAATATTTCAGTATTTGGAACCCTATCAGTCACATCCCTTTCTACACTGTACCGTACCACTTTTGTTTTACTTTTTTAAGATTTTTTAAAAAGATTTATTTTGGAGGGGCGCCTGGGTGGCTCAGTGGGTTAAAGCCTCTGCTTTCGGCTCAGGTCATGATCCCAGGGTCCTGGGATCGAGCCCCACATCGGGCTCTCTGCTCCGCGGAGAGCCTGCTTCCTCCTCTCTCTCCCTGCCTGCCTCTCTTGCCTACTTGTGATTTCTGTCTGTCAAGTAAATAAGTGAAATCTTTAAAAAAAAAAAAATAGATTTATTTTGGAGAGCGAGATAGCAGGAGAGGGACAGAGAGAATCCCAAGCAGACTCTGCACGGAGTGCAAAGCCTGATTTGGGGCTTGATCCCATGACCCCGAGATAACGACCTGAGCTGAAACCAAGAGTTGGAGATTTAACAGACTGTGCCAAGGTGCCCCTACTTTTTAAAAGTTTATTCTAAACTGAAGTGTAGGTGACAGTATTATATTAGTTTCAGGTGTGTATAGTTATTTGACATTTATATACACATTATGAAGTTCTCACGCTAAGTATAGTTAACCATCTGTTACCATACAAAGTAATTATTCTTAATGATTTTATTTATTTATTTGACAGAGAGATAGCAAGAGGGAACATAAGCAGGGGGAGTGGGAAAGGGAGAAGCAGGCCTCTTTCTGAGCAAGGACCCTGATGCGGGGCTTGGTCCTAGGATCCTGGGATCATGGACTGAGCCACCCAGGTGCTCCTCCGCATATGAAGTTATTAAAATATTTTACTATATTCCCCATGCTGTACTTTCATCTCTGACTATAACCGGAAGTTTTTTCCTCTTAGTTCTCTTAATCTATATTGCTCCTCTCCACTGCAGCCACTAGTTCTCTGTATTTATGAGTCTCTTTCTGTCTTGCGTTCATTTTTATTATTTTTTAGATTCCACATATCAGTAGAAATAACATGGTACTTGTTTTTCTCTTTTTTCATGGTAGCATAGTACCCTGCCTCTAAGTTGGTCTGTGTTGTTGCAAATGGCAAGATTTCATTCTTTTTATGGTTGGGTAATACTCCTTGTGTGTGTGTATCATATCTTTATTCATCTCTCAGTGCACACTGAGATTGCTTTGGTATCTTGGTTATTGTAATCAATACCATAGTAAACATAAGGGTGTGTATATCTTTTTTAAAATTTGTGTTTTAATTTTCCTGGAGCAAATACCCAGAAGTGGAATTACTGGATCCTATGGTATTTCTATTTTTAATTTTTTTAGGAACCTCCTTATTGTTTTCCATTTGGCTGCAGCAACTTATGTTCCCACCAACAGTGCATGAGAGTTCCCTTTTCCTGTTAAGAAAGACTTAATTAACATTCTTGCCAAGACTTGTTACTTTTTTGTCTTTTGGATACTAGCCATTTTGACAGGTGTGAAGTGATACCTCATTATGGTTTTAATTTGCAGTTTTAAAAATATTTATTTGAGAGGGAGTGAGCACAAGCACAAGTTGCGGGAGGACCAGAGGGGGAAGGAGCTTTAGCCTTCCTGCTGAGCAGGAAGCCTTACCTGGAGCTCTAGCCCAAGACTACAAAACCATGACCTAAGCTGAAGTCAGACACTTAATCGACTGAGCCACCCAAGGCCATTAATTTACATTTTTTGATGAATAAAAACATTGAACATTTTTTCATGTGTTAGCCATCTCAGTCTCTTTTTAAAAACGTCAGTGGGGTACCTGGGTGGCTCAGTTAAGCATCCGACTCTTTGTTTTGGCTCAGGTCATGATCTCAGCTAGGGTCAAGCCCTGAGTCAGGTTCTGTGCCCAGCATGGGGGGAGGAGGAGTCTGCTTGAGATTCTTTCCTCCTCCCTCCTCCTGCTCCAGTGCTTCTCCTCTGTTTTTTCCCCCTACTTGCAGTGTGCACTCTCTCTTGCTCTCTTAAATAAATAAATAAAATCTTCAGAAATGTCTATTCAAGTCCGTTGCCCCCCACTTTTTTTTTTCAAGATTTTATCTATTTGAGAGAGTGTGTGTGTGCACTCATATGAGGTTGGGGGGGGGCAGCGGGAGAGGGATGAGCAGACTCCCTGCTGAGTGTAGAGCCTGAAGAAGCTCCTGACCTGAGTCACAGTCAAGACACTTAACCAACTTAGTGACCTAGGCACCCCCTCTGTGCATTTTAGATCAGATTGGGGTTTTTAAAAATATTTTATGAGTTCTTTCTATATTTTGAATATTAATCCCTTATTGGATATATCATTTTGAAATATCTCCCTCCATTCAGTAAGTTGCCTATTTATTTTAATGATGGTTTCCTTCACCGTGCAGAAGTTTTTTTAGTTTGATATAGACCCAGTTGCTTTCCTTTTGTTCTTGCCTAAGTAGACTAATTTAGAGAAATACTGCTGAGAGTGATAGCCAAGAGTTTACTACCTGTATTTTTGTTGAGGAGTTTAATGATTTCAGGTCTTAAATTTTACATTACATTAATTCATTTTGAGTTTATTCTTACATATGGTGTGAGAAAATGGTCCAGTTTAATTAATTCTCTCATGTAGCTGTCCATATTCTCAATACCATTTATCAAAGAGACTCTCTCTTGCTGTAGATTCTTGCCATTTTTTTTCTTATTTTTAAGTAGTCCTTAATACCCAACATGGGGCTTGAATCCACAACCCCAAGAGTTACATGCTCCTCCTACAGACACAGCCAGGCGTCCCTCATGCCTTTTTTATATCATAGGTTAACATGCACGTTTTAACAGTATTATTTTTTCCAGTCCATGAGTATGTTGTATCTTTCCATTTATTTGTGTCCTCTCCAGTTTATCTCCCAGTTTTCAAAGTACAGGTCTTTCCCCTTCTTGGTTAAATGTATTTCTGGGTATTTTATTCTTTATGCTGCAGCTATCAGTAGGACTGTTTTCTTAATTTCTCTTTCTGCTACTTTGTTATTAGTGTATTTCTATACACAACATATTTCTATATCTTAATTTTGTGTCCTGCAACTTGACTGAATTCATTTCTTCTGATAGTTTTTTGGTGGAGTCTTTAGGGGTTTTGTGTATATATGTCATCTGTGGGTTTTTTTGTTGTTGTTGTTGTTGTTTTGTGTTTTTCTGTTTCTTAATTTCCTTTCCAATTTGGATGCCTTTTATTTCTTGTCTGATTGCTGTGGCTGGGACTTCCAGTACTATATTGAATAAAGTGGCGAGAATGATCATCCTTGTCTTGTTCCTGATCTTACGATGTTATGAGTATGATGTTAGCTGTGATTTTATATATGTGTCTTTTATTATGTTGAGGTATATTCCCTCTACACCCGCTTTATTGAGAGTTTAAATGGGTGTTGAATTTTGTCAAATGCTCTTTCTGCATGTATCGAGAGAATCCTGATTCTTTTTCTTTTTACAAAGATTTTATTCATTTATTTGACAGAGACACAAAGAGAGAGGGAACACAAGCAGAGGCAGTGGGAGAGAGATTAGCAGGAAGCCCAGTGTGGGCCTCGATCCCAGGACCCTGAAATCATGACCTGAGCTGACAGACGCTTAACGACTGAGCCACCAAGAATTGGAATTCTTTTTTTTTTTTTTATTTTTTTTTTTATTTTTTTATTTTTTTAATTTATTTATTTGTCAGAGAGAGAGCGAGAGAGGGAGCACATGCAGACAGAGTGGCAGGCAGAGACAGAGAGAGAAGCAGGCTCCCTGCCGAGCAAGGAGCCTGATGCGGGACTCGATCCCAGGATGCTGGAATCATGACCTGAGCCGAAGGCAGCTGCTTAACCAACTGAGCCACCCAGGCGTCCCAAGAATTGGAATTCTTACTTAGCCTTTTATTTTGTTAATTTGGTGTGCCATGTTGATTGATTTGCAGATATTGAATCATCATTGTATCCCTGGAATAAATGCCACTTGATCATGGTGAATAATTATTTTAATGCATTGTTGATAAGACTTAATTTTGTTTTTGATAACACTTGTTTTAAATCTGCAAGTGAGGGTTGCTTGGGTGGCTCAGTCCATTAAGCATCTGTCTTCAGCTCAGGTCATGATCCCAGGGTCCTGGGATTAAGTCCCGCATCAGGCTCCCTGCTTGGCGGGGAGTCTCCTTCTCCCTCTCCCTTTGCCCCTTCTTCCTGCTTATGTTCTCTCTCTCTTGCTCACCCCCCAATAAAATCTTAAATAAATCTGCAAGTGAGTACCTAATATCTCCTAGGCACTGTGGAGGAGGGGAGGTTTGGAGAAGTGTGACATCCTCCCAGCCTTCCTATTGAAGATCTCTATCAGTGTCAGTTCTGTGTCACTGCTTTGTTTTAATTTGCAGTGTAACTGAGGAAGTTATGAACTTTTTAAAGACATAAATACTCTAGCGAATATCTTTTCTTACAGGAGATTCAGATGATTTTCTTTTAAAGATTTTACTTATTTGACAGCGAGTGAGAGAACACCGACAGGAGGAGCAGCAGAGGGAGAGGGAGAAGCAGACTCCCTGCTGAGCAGGGAGCCCAATGTAGGGCTTGATCCTAGAACGCTGGGATCATGACCTGAGCCAAAGGCAGATGTGTAACCAACTCAACCACCCAGATTATTGTTTTCATGCTCATGTAGGACCTAGACTCCAGACCTCTTGAATGTCATACTTATTTATTGTTTTCTTTGTCTATCTAAGCTTATAGTTTGTTTTTTGGGAATTCTATGATCAGATAACTCTGCTGTGTTTTGCTTTGCGATTCTAGGGTTGGGGGTGAGTTGCAATGGTGCGTGGCCAGATGGTGAAGGGGGGAGAGGTTTCTCATTTTGATACTGCACGTGTCTGTCACCTGTCAGTTATGGCTCAAGCTCTGGGTCCACACGGCACCACCTCCCGGTTTTTCCAGCCTTTCACCTTTATTCCCAGGCTTTACCTCTAGTCCAGGAAAACTAGCTTCTGGACAAAGGGAGAACTAGGAATGCCCTGCATTGCCGTTTTTGTTTTAACTTGGAGTATAGGTTTTTCTCTTACAGACCTTTGGTCTATAAGTATTATTAAATTGTGTTGTTGAAGCTAATAAATTATTTTTAAGTTAAAAACCCAGAAAGATTATTTCAGGCGTCATATTTGGGAAACACACATGCTGGGATTGTTTTTTAAGTTTAGTAAAGTTTTAAAATCTGTTATTCTAGGAACTCAACAGAGGCAGTTGTTATCCCGACTGCAAATTGACCCAGTAATGGCAGAAACTCTACAGATCAGTCAAGGTTGGTAATAATCTTAAATTTTCATTGTAATCAAGCATTTTTCAGTTGCTCTTTCCATTTCTTACACTTCATTTAATGTATCTTGTATATCTTAGATCCTGCCCTAAGATGCTATATTTAGATTGTGAAAATATTTTAGGGCCAGGAAACAAGATCTGCATTTTCTTCATGTTTTATGGTGTTTGTATTTTTCGTCTCATTCAAAGACTTTCTTGCTTTGGTGCCGTTTCACCTGAGTCTCTGGAATCTTCTGGCTGTCACTCCCCTGCTCTAGGGACAACTCAAATCCCTACCCTCTCTCCTTTCTATCCTACTTTTTCAATGTTCTGCCCTGCTTTACTGTCGTCTGTTCAGCCTTATCCTCACTTATTTCACTTTAGAATCTCCTTACCAGGGCCACACCAAGAACTTGTTGTTTTTAGAGCTCCGTAGCTTAATTTTTTGCCTGCCCCCCACCCCCAACCTTGCCCAGCCTAGACATGTATGCCAGGGGCTACCTCAGGACAGGGGGTGATTGCCTTATTTGCCTCTGCATTCTCCACGTTCTCCAGTCCCCAGCCTCTGCCAGATGCATGTACAGTCCCAGTAAATGTCCACTGCCTACATGAAGGGAGCCATTGGATACCTGCAATCTTAAATTCGGAAACCTTTTTTTCTGTTTCCCCTATACCTACCCGTTGTTGGAATTTCTGGTGCCTTGACCCCTCCCTGTGGCTCTTAGACCCCTTTGGTCAGGCCTCCAGAGTCAGTAGGTATATCCCCTTACCCCACCTAGCTCTGTCTCAGATAGAGGAACTTGTCCTCTATCAGGGTTACCTTCCACCCAGACACCAGATCCTCCCCCAGTTGATGAATACTGGAGTAGCCCCCACACTCCTGTAGTTTTAGTCTTTGCCTCTCTCCTGGCTTCTCCTTTCTTCTGTCAAAGTGTTAGATACTCTCCATCCTTGATTTTGCCCTGTCATCTCTCCACGTTCCATTCTGCTTCCCACATTAGGGTATTTCACAATGTTTGGCAGCTAAGCTCTGTGTATGTTGTATCCATTTCATTGGGACTTGCACATTCTTTTTTTGTTTCTTTTAACTTTTCTTTTTTTCCATGGTGCATGTACAGTTTGAAGCATCTAGTTCTGTGAGGCTTACGAGGGACTACATTCTTGGCTTACCTCCTGTGATGGTTTTTATTTGTGAGAGCCCTCTTGTTTCTGCATATTCCTTTTATTTTTCACATACTGACTTTGTTTCATATGTATGCAACGCTCTGTTATTTCTCTGAGGATATTAAAGATATTTTTGGGTATTTTTTCCCCTCCCTTCTTAGTCTTATTTTCTCCAAGTTGTTTGTTTCAATTGCTATCTTTTGTAATAGGTTTTCCTCAGGTGTCTGAGGATCCTTGATTGTCTTATATTTATGAGTGGGAAAGCTGATTGGCATTCTGGGTTCATTAGTCAGGGTGGTGAGCTTTTGACTTCACATTTGAATATAGATCCTACAGTGGAAAGTCATTTTTCTTCTCTAACACAGGGGCACCCTGAGGTTATTGTCTTTAGGCTTTTTCTCTTGGAGTGGTTCACTTCTCCAAAGAAAGATCTTTCAAAGTAGTGAATTGGCTGCCAGTGTTCTGGGAGCGAAGTGAGGAAAAGGGGCTGGGGGAGGCACTTCAACTTCAGTTACCATGTGATGTTTGCTTAAGACCCCCTCCCTGTTTTCAAAATGGTACTTCTTTCTGTGTGGCTGGCATTCCTTGTTCCAAACTCTCTCTGTTTTGAACTTTTCAGGAGTCTTAAGCTCCACTCTTCTCCAAGGGAGAAAATAGTCAAAGGGTTATCAGGAAATCTAAATGCTTTTAAAAATTTTAGTAGTATACATTTAGCTTGTTTTGTTGTAGTACTATTCTGTCAAAGACCATGATGCTTCATTTGTAGGCCTCTCCAACACTGACCAATGGGAAAGCATGTCTCCAGTTATTCCAAAAAACTTGAATATAGATAGGTTGGGGAATGGGTGTGATAGGGATCAGAAATGAAGAAAACAGATTCTGAGTTTAAGAAGACATAATTGCTTCTGGAATGGACACTTGAACACACCTGTTTCGGCCTTGACGTCCCCCTTTTCCCAAGGTCCCCTGCATTGCCGGTTACCCAGCCTTTGGAGAATCTTGGGATCCACATTGAATTACTTCAATATTGGCTTAAGACTCGGCTTTTGAAGATCTTAGTTTTTCACTTTCAAAATCTGGATGTCTCCTCTTAAACAGTTATTTTCTTTGTGAGTTTATCTTTCAACAAATTAACCCTTTGTTGACATTTTAGTGGGGTTTTAGGAGGAAACCAAATGCATGGGTTCAGCCTGTGGTCTGTACCCAGAAGATATCACTAACTCGCATCTGTCTGCTTCTCTTTGACCCAGGTGATAATGTAAATCTTGCAGAGGTGACTAGTGGCTTATGTGGAATGAAAAGCTGTTTTTCAGTGCCCACTTTGCTAAACTCTATAGCATATGATACGTCGTTCCCATGTTTTCTTAAGTCTTTGTTTGGCTTCCAGGACTTCATGATCTCTCTTTTATAATTCCATGTCATTCTCCTGTATCACCTCCTCTATTAACACTTAAAATGATCATTTTATCATGTGTCCTACCCTTAGCATTATTTTCATCTCTTTTATATTCTCCCAAGATACAAACTGGTAGAACTGCTTTGCCTCGAAAAGGGCTGGGTGGTAAGAAGGAGGGCAGCAGCTTTGGACTAAATTGTCGAGTCTACCTTTGCTAGCTGGGAGCCCTCTGTGAGTCACTGAAGAGCAGCATGTTGCATGTTGGTCAGGGGAGGGGAGTATCCTTTTCAGGCTCCTCGTGAGACGTGGCAGCGCTATATATGTGCTTTGGTGCAACACTTCTTTTACCTTCAGTGCTTCTCTTATTTCTCTCTCCTCTTATTTCAACTTCTAAACATCTGAGAGCCCCACAAAGACTTCAGACTAAATAAATCTAAAATTGATTTATCTTGCCCCCTTTTAAATCTGCTCTTTCTCCTGTCCTCTCTTTCCCACGTCCACTTTCTCTTCTACCACTCTCCTCCGTCTGCGTCTTTATGCTCTCCGGCCTTCACAGGGGACAGCAGCTCAGTCTCATTCCTAGGATGGGACTTGGACATGCAGCTGCTGTGAGGTGCCAGTGCTGCTGAGGTGTGAGCAGTGTGTCTTCTCTCCCTTGTGTGTGGGGTCCAAGAGTTGAGAATCCTAATTTGGAGCCTCATTGTCTCTCCTGGGGAACTGCCTGGTAATTGAGTTCTTGAACTACAGTCCATTCTTATTTCTACCTGTTCTTCTAAAAACCAGTTTGATTGTATCATTTCCCTCCTTGGAAACCTCTCATGATTCTTGAACACTTCTAGATCAGAATCCAAAGCCATTGACACATACAAGATCCTTTATGCCTCAGCCTTCCCTGCCACTCACCCCTCCCACAGCCCTCAGCCACACCATGTTTCTCAGCAGGTCTTAGATTCCTTGTGTCTCATGAAAGCCTTTGCCTTTTTCCATGCGGTTTTCTCTGCCTGCAGTGCTCTGTTTCTTGTCTGGCTCCTCGCTCCCCACTCTGGTTATTCCTGCTCATTTCCTTTAACGTCTCCTTCAAATGTCCATCATCTATAGCCTTTGTCTTAATTCCTTAGCTGGAGTGGTTTCCTGTATTCTTGCTAAAACCTTGTACTTACTCCTTTAGGATTAGCTTTTAGGGTGTGCTGTTTTGAAATTGTTGCACATCTACCTTTCTACTTTTTTCTTCTTTGTACCCAGCTCAGTGTTCAGTTCTCAGGTTTTGGATTTGTTTAGTTGAATGAACATGAATGGACATCCTGTGGATTTTCGTCTCTTATTTGCCTGTTAACCATAAGAGAAGTGCAACTCATTAACTTGTCAACTGACAGCATATCGATAGGTCAGCCGTCTCCAGTCTGGGCTCTTGGCATATTTTATGAAATAGGGTTAAGAAGCATATTATAGATGGCATAAACTGGTTATTTGCCCTGAAGGTCATTGTTTGCTTTGCTGTATTTTTTCAAAATGCCCATTCATCTTAATTCCTTTCCGATACAGTCTTCTCGGTACAACCAGGCAGAAATTACACCTGATGAATTGTTTTCATCAGAACGTGTTCTCTCTCAGTGGTACTGTGCAAAATGAACAAAAGAAAATTTTTAGAAAAATTTTTAAGCAGCCTTGGTATCATGGTTTGAGGGAATACGAGGGGTTTTGTTTATAATTTTAGAAAATACTGTTGTATTTAGAGTAAGTTTATATTGTTCCTATCCCACTAGATGTCTCACATAAAAACCGTTCTGTACTGTAGGCAGGGAGTATTGATTAGAAGGCTTATGTAATGGGCTGTTAGGAGGAAAGGAATACTTCTTGAAAAGGTGTTTGGCACAGAATTGCAGCGCTATTCCTGAGTAGAACTGTTGTGATTTTCCTTTGAAAATATTGCAAAATATATAAAAGGTTGACGTTCTTCTCACGTGTGTGATGTTGGGAATGCAAGGTATATTCAGAAGTAAACATTTATGGCCAATTTTTTTGGCTCAGATTACTATGACATGGAATCCATGGTCCATGCAGACACAAGATCATTTATTCTGAAGAAGCCAAAGCTGTCTGAGGAAATAGTAGTGGCACCAAACCAAGAGTCGGGGATGAAGACTGCAGATAACCTTCGGGTACTTTCAGGACACCTTATGCAGACACGGTAGATGGTTTCTTTTTCTTGTGTAGCTTTTTTGTGTTGATTAGATAGTGCAGGTTAACCATTCGTTCCCAGCTTCCCTCCCCTCCATCCTTGCCCCCAGTGTAGAGTGCTTTTATTGGGTTAGTCGTTACGCCACGAAGAAATAGTAAGCCAATTCAGTTTTCAGAAACTCCAGTTCCTCTTTCTTGTTCAGAAATCCGTTAACTTACAAAGAAGTCCATGTATGATTTAGCTCTGTAAATAAGATTCTTTCCTTTAAGCACATTCAGGAAATGAAATTTAAAAGTCACGTGAGCAAATCAGGAAATCTCTGCACAGAGAATTAGCAGATTGGGTTGAGGTGATTCCTCCCTTAGAAAATGGACTAAATATTCTATGAAGGAACAGATGTACCGATAATAAAATCAGTGTAAATACAGAACTGCTGGCCATGTGATCTGAGCATAGATGCTGATTTTCCAGTTTATTTCCATGTGACCCTATGGAGATCCAGTGGACGATGATGTTCAGGGTGGAGGGGAGATTGTCCTTAGTGCAGCCTGGAGGGTCGCTGGCGATGCCGCTACAGCAACTGGCCGTTGCCATGGTGTGTTGGCAGGAGCCAAGCAGGGCCATACCTGGAAGGCCTACCGAGTTTGTGTGTTTGGTTTTTTCCTACTGAAGAGACCACCACCAAGTAAGGGAGTGATAGTTCTGCTGAAGAGCACTGTAGGAGGCTCAGCGTTTTGTGTTTGTTTCCCTAATTCTATGGTATTTTCTATCTGTCTGGCAGAGATCTTGTACAACCAGATAAACCTGCAAGTCCCAAGTTTATAGTGACGCTGGATGGTGTCCCCAGCCCCCCAGGATACATGTCAGATCAAGAGGAGGACATGTGCTTTGAAGGAGTGAAACCTGTAAACCAAACTGCAGCCTCAAACAAGGGACTCAGAGGTCTCCTCCACCCACAGCACTTGCACTTGACGAGCAGGCAGCTCGATGACCCAGATGGTAGCTTTCCAAATGGTGTGTTGAGAGCTCAGATTTTCCCTTTCCAGGGTGCTGTCATTGTGCAGGCAATCTGGGCCGGGTCTCTCTACCTGGGATGAATTCTGGGTAGAGGCCTTGCTCTTACTCATAGTTCAGTAGAGGCCTTTTTTCTTCTCTCAGACAAAATGAGTTCATGTGAGACTGTCAAGCGTGTGTTCCGTATGGGCTCCCGGCTCCCATGCTACGGTCCGCTTCAGCCCTGAGAGCCAAAGTACCTCGGAACCGTGCTTATGAAAGGCTCAGCCATTGTTCTTCATACCTTGCTTCCTTTTCCCCTTTAGAAACTACACTTGTTACTTTCCTTTTGTTGTAACAGTGATAGTCTCTTATACTTAACGTGGCAGAAAAATGAATTTGCATTTTGATTCTGTTTATACCTCTTTGAAATTCCCTTGAAAAGAGTTTCTCACCTAATCCTATCAAGATACTGCTTGGAAGTTTAGCAAAGCCTTATGTTTAAATTAATTAATAGTATTTCGTAGGAACGAGATGAACTCCTCAGATAACAGCCTGCTTTTAGGCAGATGGATTGCTATCACTGGCTGTTCTCTCCCCAGACCTCCTGTCAGGTGCACATCCTGCTGGACCTTTTCATTTGTGACAAGAGAATGGTAGTCATGTTCCTTGTACCTTGTAAAATGTTGAAAGACACCTTCATTGGGAGGGGAGACAATTACTAAAACTTAAAGTATAGTATCAAAAGAAAAAACAGTAACGGGTTTCGATATTTTTCCAAGTCAGTCTTGGCAGAGACATGAAGATGCAGTCAGTACCTTTTTCAGTTCCTAAAAATATAATAGCCTTTAGAGGGAGATCATGAGTGAATGAGGAGATGCTGCTGTTGAGCTGAATACTTTTTAGGCTGAGTTAATAATGTAATGTCCTAGTTTTTTGTTGTTGTTTTGTTTTTAAGATTTTATTTATTTATTTATTTATTTGACAGATCACAAGTAGGCAGAGAGGCAGGCAGCGGGGGTAAGGGGAGGAAGCAGGCTCCCTGCTGAGCAGAGAGCCGGATGCGGGGCTCGATCCCAGGACCCTGTGATCATGACCTGAGCTGAAGGTAGAGGCTTAACCCACTGAGCCACCCAGGCGCCCCTAATGTCCTAGTTTTGGTTGGTGGAGGGAATTGAAAGTCTGACCCTATAAAAAGGAAGAAAAAATTTTAAATGGTAACCAAGGTGGTTAAGAATTACCATAGTCATGCAGTACAGATTTCTGACCCTGTATATTTTGTCTCACATGAGAGAAGTTAGGGTCTTTGTTTAAATGTAGGTATCCATGTTAGGCTTTATTGGTGTATATGTCCTCGCAGTGCCCCTGCTAAATATCATGTTAGACTTCTTGTCTTGGTTTCACAAGTGCCTCGGCCCTTCTGGAGGCCAGGCGGATGAGCAGGGAGCCTCCTGTCCCAGTGCTTTGATCTGGGACTCTCAGCGTTTAGCTGCTGCTCAAGAATGAAGCTTTGTAGTGGTTAGAACGTAAGTAAGGCCCAAGAGACTGAATAACAGTTCCAGAGAGGCTCTGGTCTTTCTTGCTCTTCCCCTCCGCAGGGAATTTGAAACTCGGTGATTGCTTTTGCTGATTTTTTGTCCAGTGTTTCAAGGATGCTATCAACAGCACTCCCTCCCCCACCCCCCCCACCCATTGAATGGCAGTGCAGGTTTATTGCTTGGAATAAAAAGTGAGTTTGCCTCATCTTAAAACTTAAACAGGAAAAGTTTTAATGGCTTATGAGGTTATAATGTTGGGGAAAACCAGAATCAAGACCTCTGTGTATATGACCTAACATTTCCATTAGGAAGATAATGTTCCTTATGAAGTATTTAACTTCTTTAATACTGCCCATGAGTATCTAACTACTTCATTTTCCAGCCAGTCTGCTCTTGGGTATTCTGTTAACTTCTTTCATTTGGCGTGGGTTTCCATGTGTATATCATAGTCTAAAGTATGTTCTTTAGGAGGAGGGTAAGACATATTTCCTGCAGGCAGGATATCAGAGACTTAAAACTGGAGAAAACTGCATGCGAGGATTTTATTGGAGAGTAAGGATACCTTTATATCCTGGAGCTATTTACTATTTTAAAAGTAGCATGGAAAACTATATATTAGACATAGTTGTGTTCTTTTTTTTTTTTTTTTCCCAAGATTTTATTTATTTGAGAGAGAGCATGAGCGGACGGGAGGGGCAGAGGCAGAAGCAGACTCCCCACTAAGCAGGGAGCCTGATGCAGGGCTCAATCCCCGGACCCTGGGATCATGACATGAGCCGGAGCAGACACTTAACTGACTGAGCCACCCAGGCACCCCTGGCATAGTTTTATAGTAGCCCTTTGATGGTCCTCCTGTCTGATGCTCCAGGACTGCTTTGTTCTCCTGTGATGAAGACTGAGGTTGGGTCACTAGATCACTAAGTTCTCAGAATACCAGCTGCTGCCCTTGTTAACGTTTTGATTGGTTGCCTACTTTGTATTTTTGTTTCCATTCAATCATAAAACTCTAAGGAAGACATTTTCTTTTTGCTTGGATAAGGAAACTGAAGTTGAGGTACTAGGTGAGACTTGTCCAAAGTCTCTATAGAGTTCAGCTAAGTTACAGAGCCAAATTTGAACTGCCTGATCTCAGGCAAGAGGACTAGAGCAATGTGGTTGAAGTGATACTTGCTTTTACAATTAGGAATATGAATCCTAATTTGTAACACCCATGATGCTTTTTTTCTTTTTCTTTCTTTTTTTTTTCTTTTTAAGCTAGGATGTCTTGGTCCAGAAGTTGGCAGGTCATTATCGCCTTTGGGTGTGAATTTATTTGGCTTTTTTACTTTTTAAATGGGCATTATTAGTTGCCTGGATTTAAACTTTGTATGTCATATGAAAAGGTTTTTGGCTTTCTCTGAATCAGGAAACAATCTGGCAACATGGGGCCCACTTTCCCACACCCTAGTAATTGACATTGTCATTGGACATGACCTTGCAAGGGAGTAGCAGGCAGTGAGCCCTATGGATGATGCATACACTTGTTCTCCTGGTTGCTCTTACCCGCCTTTATTTCCCCCTCACCAAGGCTGTCTGTCACCAATCTCTCACACCCAGCCAGGCTCACTAATGGGTGATCTAGTGGGTCCCTGTAGGTAATGGCCCATTGTGACCTACTATAAGCAAAAAATTTTTCCTCATATTGATGAGAGTTTACCACCTGGACTTAACAACTAACTGCGTATATCTCAGTGAGTGCGAACACTTTTGTGTATGTATCACTTACAATGTCTGAAGGTATTCACATTCTTTGTTGTTGTTGTTTTAAGTTTATTTGAGAGAGTATGAGGAGGGGGAGGGGCAGATGGAGAGGGAGAAATAATCCTTAAGCCAACTCCCTGCTAGGCTTGATTCCAGGACCCCAAGATCATGACCTGAGTCAAAGTTGGATGCTTAACTGACTGAGCCACCCAGGCACCCTGGTTCTCATTGTTTTTTACCTTGTGTTAGCAGTTTTCATTTCATTTTGTTGGTTCCCTATCCTCTCTCTCACTTTCTTGCTCTCTCATATTTTAATTCATCTCTGAAATAATATTGAGCATTGGGGTTTAGGGTGAGAACTCTGGCTGTAGTTGCAGCATCTCTATCTGGTTTGCTTCTCACAGTGAGAACTGCAGCCCCCTTCCTGGTGACCTTTTCTAGCAGGCTCTTACCTCCGTTAACTAGAATATTGAACTATTTTGTATGATTGTGACATAGAAGAACATAAGATTTTAAGACTGGGTTTTGAGGGAAATGTATTAAAGGTGCCATGTACTGAATTGATCATAATTAATGAGATACTTTTAATTTTTTTCCCCTTTTTAGCTGAGATGAGTGAACTGAGTGTGGTCCAGAAACCAGAAAAACTTCTGGAGCGTTGCAAGTACTGGCCTGCCTGTAAAAATGGGGATGAGTGTGCTTATCATCATCCTGTTTCACCGTGCAAGTGAGTAGCTGCAGCAAGCTGATTCTGATCTTTGGGTTAATTTCTGTATCTTAGATCTTACTCTGTTTGTTTTTCTTTTCTATGGACAAGGTTGATTCGTATAACCAAATGCAATGTTACTTCACCATTGCCCTCCCAGAATAGCATCCATGTGTAATATATGTGTGTGTGTTTAGGGGAGCAGGGAGATGAGAGAAGGCTTCTGTACATTTAAGGAGATAGTTCTGTAACTGCGCTGGTTTGAATGCATTGTGTTCATGTCCATATCCACAGCTTCCAAGGCACTGGGGACAAAATTAGTTACAGGTAATGACAGAACGTTTTGGACTTGATGGCATGACCTTTGAGAGTGGCTTTTAGATAAAAACAAAAGAAAACTCCATGTTTTGACTCCTTTAAGGAAATTTGGATGTGAGAATAATATGGATGTACATGGAGGGAGACTACAGAATGAATCTTCTTGGAGCAATGCATTGCACGTATATTATGCTCAGTAGATTGAGTTCACTTCATAAAGTATTGCAAACATCTAACAGAGTAAATGGTATGATTCTTAACACAAAAAACCCTTTTGTCTTTCAGGGTCATGGCTTGAGTTGAAAATCTGTTATTGCCTTAGACTTCGGAATAGATTACTGTGTCCTTTTTTGAAATCTGGCCTCTTTTTTTTTTTTTTTTTATTCATCTGAGAAAGAGCACAAACAGGGAAAGGGGAGAGGGAGAAGCAGACTCCTCGCTGAGCAGGGAGCCTGATGCAAGGGTCGATCCTAGGACCCTGGGATCATGAACTGAGCCAAAGGCAGAAGCTTAACTGACTGAGCCACCCAGGCACCCCAAACTTGGCCTCATTTAAAAATTGAGCTTCCCGGGGTATCTGTCTGGCTCAGTCGGTAGAACATGCAATTCTTGATTTCTGGGTTGTGATTTCAAGCCCCATGTTGGACATAGAGCTCAGTTTAAGACAAAATTGAGTTTTCCTCTTTTCTGTTCTGTTTCTCAAGTAGTGATAGAGTGTAAGGAGCCTCTACAAAAAAAAAAAAAAATCATGCACTAAGAATAAATGTGAAAAATGTTTTTGTTTTATAGAGCCTTCCCCAATTGTAAATTTGCTGAAAAATGTTTGTTTGTTCATCCAAATTGTAAATATGATGCAAAATGTACTAAGCCAGATTGTCCCTTCACTCATATGAGTAGAAGAATTCCAGTACTGCCTCCAAAACCAGGTTAGTGACATTGTGCTCTACTATAGTAGGTTAAAAATGGAAAATATTTTGTGATTATAAACTGTTTTAAAGAAAAAAAAAAGGGAAGAGTTTTATAAATTATTATGCCAGAATCCGTTAACCTAACCAATCTTTAAAGAGCAAATGTGCCTATTTGGTATCATTCTGAAGTATTTTATCTAACGAATATATAAATCTTCTCATATTTTTAAAATGGTTTTCATAAAAACATCAGTAGATTGCATTACAAATTATTTTGCCAAATTTGATCAATCTTATTTTTGTCAGCAGTTGCAACACCAGCATCACCTTCTAGTAGTCAACTGTGCCGTTATTTCCCTGCTTGTAAGAAAATGGAATGTCCCTTCTATCATCCAAAAGTAAGAATTTTCATTCTCCCAAAAACGATTTAGTAGGAACTTTTCAATTCTGATGCCTGTGAGGGCACTAGCAAATTGAGTATCTCGTATGTCCATGGTCTTCCCCTGACCCCTGGCCCCCAGTCTCTGTTTTTGTTAGAGTTAATGTTTTGGTCTTTAAGACGTTGAGGTTCTTAGTTGTATGAGCTCCCATCTGGCCCTTTAAGGTTAGAGGTCTGAAACGGAGGTTAATATTCTAGGCTCTCGGAGGGAAGCTTCCCTTTGCTTAGTTTCCATTCCACTCTACCCCTAAGCACATGGGTGGGTTTTTTGTGGGGGTTTTTCCCTCCACCTCATGTCAGAAACTGAGATGATGAAGTCCCGTAGTACTTCCGCTGATGGCTCTAATTTTGTGTCTTCTCCTGTTTGGTTGGTCAGAGTGAATGCACGCTCTGGCCGTCACTTCCCCCAGCTGCAGCTGGCTGTACAGGAGGGTGTCCGGGTACAATGTTGGGCCAATGTGCAGGGCGATTAGAAGTTTGTATTGTATCCTGAGGTTCCTTTTGAAATATTTGACTAGAATTTTGTGTTGGGAGAGGGGGGTCATTTGTCAGGGTTTTAGTATTAAAATATCTGTATCCCTTGCCCCATTAAATGTTTCTCTCATGTTGCCCTGTTTTTATTGGTATTAGCTTTGCAGATGTTGAGATTGTTGTTTGTATTTAGCACTGCAGGTTTAACACTCAGTGTACAAGACCCGACTGCACGTTTTATCATCCCACCATTACTGTGCCACCACGACATGCCTTGAAATGGATTCGACCTCAAACCAGGTAAAAATTAAAAGTCTTTCTAATACATGGTTTCTTAGATTTGTAAGTCTACAGATTTGAGGGAAATGATCACTTTGATTTTTCTCACCTGGTTCAATTATACAGGGTCCTTGGAAAATGTTTCCAAATTCCGTTTTACCAGTGATTGCTTATTCACCTAGGTTCCTCCAGATCAGATTTACCTTTTGTATATACACTGCTTACAAATCTCACGTCAGTTTTCTTGGCATCAGTAATGTAAATCATTGGAAGAGAGTTTCAGAAAGCTTTAGTATGGCCTATAAATTAAAATACTTGCCATCATTATCTTTTATGTAGCTTTTATATAATGTTTTAAAAATCTGGTATTTACATATTGTACATCTGTAGAACAAATATTGTGTGAAAATACTCCTTAGCTGGGTATGTATGAACATAAAGCAGTTAATTAAAATTTTTTGTTTACTCAGTGAATGACTGTCCTACTTGGCAGAAGACTGGAATTTCCATCTACTGGTGAAAATATTCTGCAAAACTTGTCAAACCTTTGAAACTTGGAATATATTGCTTTCATAATATGAAGTTTATTGCCTATCTGAAGTGTCTAATTTTTCAAGTTTGTAAGTTTATTAAGTGGTTTTAATATTGGGTGTTATTTGACTGTGGAAAGACCGTTTAAGGAAAAGCTAAATTCTATTAAAACATTTGAGGTGTGTTTGCACACTGCTATTTCAAGTATCAGCATTTACCCCGTGGTCAGTACTGGGGCTACAGTGTTGCTCTGTGTTGAGAGGAGCATCCTTATTCTAAAAAGTTGGATTTTGTTCCCGTTTCCCAAGGATTATCCACCGTGAAAACAGAGTGGCGGCCCAAAGTGTGGAGGCAACTTAAAATAGTCATTCAGTTCTGCTTTTTAATTTTAAGTGAATTTAGTTTGAAAGCATGATCATATGTCTTGGGTTGAGTGCTGCTTCAGTGGATGGTTCTTACCTTCTGGGATAGGATGGGTAAAAACAGAAGGACAAGTGCAAAAAAGATGAACAGTTCTTAAAATGCTTTCATTTACTATTAACACACACTTTTTAAATAAATATTTTGGGGCTGCATTATCACAAAATTATACAAAAATTTTTTTACAATGCTATATACAGAAGGTATCAGAAAACAGACTTTAAACTCACAAGATTATTATAACTGTACATATATCTCATTCTGAAAAATAACATTTTCAGAAGTAACTCCACAGAAAATTTTTAAAATGTAAAAATTAGATTTAAATAGTATATTTTCAATGACTAATTACAGAAATCTGATGGATAAACTGCAAAACAGGACTAAACTTTTGGACTACTGAATCAATACATGGTCTTCTGTGTGTGATCTTTGAAATAGTTAAGGCAAGAAGTATCAGATGCTTTAGAATTAAATAACCAATGGATCACTGATCTTAAGGACTTGATGTACAGCAGTTTTAAAAAAAATAAGCTAGAAGTTGGTTAGAACAGATCGAATTAATGCAAAAGAGATAAAGACTCAAACATTCTCATGACCAAATTAACTGGAAAAAAAGTTCCTTGACTTGTTAGTTATATATCTGAGGAATAACAACGTGTAAAAGTCCATGTTTTAAGAGCATATATAAACGAGTTGTTTTTGTGGTCATTGCTTTTCCACTGGGAGAAGAAAGAATTAACCAGTTATTAAACCATCTGTAAGTTATACTTTGCTGTGCCAATTCCTAAGAAAAAACTTGAAACATTGGAAGAGGAAAGACAGTGCACAGGAGAACACAGAGCTCTCACGAAGTTAGGCTGGGGCGAAATGACCATTCTGCTTCATTCTAAAAAGTGTACTCCTCTGAATTTAAGGCATTTGTTCATTCCAGTGCTACTTAAATTTTTTCTACAAAGAAGTAAAGCATCTTAAGTTGTATTTCTAGAAATTTAGACTTCTAGTATCACTATAAATGACACTCATAATTCCACTACAAAGAACATAAATGGGAAATGGGGCCTAAGTGGTTTGGTTCAGCCATTTTACAAGTCAGGTACATGCTAAAGTCAGATATTTTTTGCCATTTAATAAACACTGCCAGGAAACACATTTCAGAGTTCAGTGTTACCTTTTAGCTGCTGTGGCTTATGGGCAAGCTAAGGTTAACTCTAGACCAAGTTATCCAACAAACTTTTTAAATGAACCATCATCAAAAAAGCATTGCAACGAGGGAGGGAACAGGGTGGCTAGCAGGTGCGGCGTACTCTTGTCACGTATTTCTGTACAAAAACAGGATTGAAGGGGCCAGAGCCTCAGATGACAAATACAGGAGCTTAAAATACTACACACGAAAGCAATTCTCTGTGTCAAAATCTTCATAACCTGTCATGGTTATTCACCTTCCCTTAGCTCATGGCTGGAATAAACAAGGTGGGTGGTGGGAGAACTACTTAAAATCAATGTGAGTTTTAGTCATGAAACTGACAAGTCATTAATGCTGGCTACTGGGAGGAACAGAAATGCAGCAGAGGCATTTTTGTCCTATATCATTTACCTAAGGTTGTAATTAGTGTTTCTACATGTACTGTAATAGAAATGGAATTTCTCTTTAGCCAAACGCTGGGAAGCTTTGGCTCAGAAGGAAAATTTGAAACTGCAACAGGCTCAAAGGTGGAGGGGGTGAGTGGGAGTGGTGGCTCAGGGGAATTTCTTTAATTTATTGAATGGCTCTTTATAATATACATGAATAGACATTTAATATTAGTATATTCTAAAATTGGGCTTAATTTTAGGAGAATCCATTGATGTGAATATGATCTTATGTATCAAGCTTCGTAATGCCTTAATCAGTCTTCAGACACAGCTACTATTCAGAGCTTTAAAACTGACCATGTTCAATCACTGGTTAGGCTTTCTATGATACAGTTCAGCCATTTTCTGTTTTCAGTATTTACAAGGTATTGGGCATAAAAAATAGGTATCAGGAGTCTTCATGTCGGGTTGAACCAGACTGAGATTTCCAGAAACCTGCAATGGGTCTGTTATGCTATAGAGATAATTAACACATTAAAATAAAAATTCATAGGACCAGTAGAGCATCTTAAACTTTTTCACACTTAGAAAAATATATTTTTAAGTAGTAATCTACATAATCTCCCATCTTTAGGAAACTACGGACAGGCTAAACAGCAAATTCCTGAATGGCAAGTACTGATCTTTGGCAGCATTAAAGTGAATAGGGATAAATATCTAAGAGTTAAGCCCTAATCCACCAAAAAGGAACTTTAATGGACAAGTTTTACAAGTGGACCTGTATTCATTCCTTTTGGAAGTCAGCCTAATGGGGTGGCATACATCTAATTAGTAACTTTTCCAGTAGGAAAAAAAAGCTATAAAAATTTTATTTCAAGAGCTACTAAATTATTTAGCTTTGTAAATGTGACCTTGAACACTTCAGTCTACATGTTAAACAAGTGTTTCTATTACACTACATCTTTAAATATTCAGTATGCTCTCCTGGTTAAATACTATTGCTGTCTAAAACTTGAACCTGTACACCACTGGAAAGGACTCTTCGTCATACTACTTCTTCATTAATGAGGCTATAATCATGTTTTAATTTTTCAGTTATAGAGAGGACTTCTGAAAAAGATCAACAGCTCAAAAATGAAAATGTAGTTATCATATACTATTAACTTGGGATATGTTCCTGAATGTGAAACTGCCAAGGGAAAAAATGTCATTTATAAAAAAAGGGATTTATCGATGCCTAAGTAGCATTATCTTCTCCAGTAAAGCTTGTGTGTGTTTCCTTAGGGAAAATAATGTTTGCCTTTTAAAAACTGTGATCCTTTAGGGTGATGGTATGTTTCCTTTCCTTATGTAAACACAAGGATAAAATAAGTCATTAAATAATGAACCTTGAAAATAAAATATAAATCCTAATAAAAACAGTTTCGCTAAAGAGAGGATGAAAATTAAGCAACTTGGGTTTTTAAGGTTTTGTTTTTTGAAAGGTGCTGTCCCCTAAGCCTCCCTAACAGGTCTGCCAAGTTTGCACACTCCCCCAGAATGGGGGGCTGCCTTTCACCAAGTCTTTATTCAGTCCTTTCTTAAAGTAATTGTCTGGCAGTGTATGGATTATGGACAATTATCCAGTGCATACAGCAAATATTTTGAACTTAACTGTCTTCTGTTTGGATGACTCTGGGCATTTATCCCTGTTACAATCCTAAGTTAGCACCACTTGCCCATGCAAGGTTTGGTTCTGTTTTTGTTTTTCCTCTTCTGTAATTCTGGTCTCTCAAGGCTGTTAATTTATATAGAGTCTTCTCGGCATCCATATCTTTCAGTGAGGCATATGTACACATTTCCAGACAAATAAACTGCAGTCAGAAAAGAAAAAAAGGCAGTCAGTTCATTATATTTCTAGATTTTCAGAAGTTTGAGGAGCTTTCAAATCATAAATGTATATGATTTTTCATTAACTCCTTTTATTTCATATTGCCATTGTATGAGCCTCCATTGAGCCGGCCAGTTATGCTACCTATGTTGTTAGCTTGCAGTCTATCACCTGATATAGTGATACTAGATCTCTTAATAACTAGTAAGATAGTATGTTCTTCTTGGGCTGAGAAAGTTACCCACCTGCAGTCATCCCCTCCAGCACTAACAACATGTCGATCACCGCTGGTAAATCGAATATTTGTCACATGAGGTGAATGACCGAAGAACCTTTTGTGCTTTGCCTGAAAAACAACGAGAAAGCTCAGAATGTTGGAACCCTAGATCTCGATCATGGGCTGTGAAAAGAGGTAGGCAGTTTGGACCACAGCCAGCATTACTAATGTTAGTTAATGGATCTGCACCGAATTTGGGCAGTCAGATGTCTCCAGGCACTCTGAACATTTTCCTTGGAGGAAAAGCATTTGAAACTTCGTAACTGAGTAAAGGTTTGATAAAAAGGCTAATCACAGCTTTATTAGGATAGTTTGCAAAGATGGTGTTACTTGGCATGGGGAGATGATTTCTAAAAGCTTTTACTTCAGAGTAAGGGATTTAGGAAGTTTTGAAAAGATTTTAGGAACATAAATGTTTCCAAATCAGAAGACGGTAATATATTTAGGTATTACGTTATGGGGAAAGAAGTAATGATCAGATGTCTAAACTAGTAAAGCTACGTAAAAAACCAAAACCAAACAAAAACTTACAAATTTTTCAGGACACGGGAAGTCAAATAACTTAACCATGCCAAAGTCATCTCCTGTTACAAGGCTGATTCCTGAATGAGATACGCAGGCACAGTTGACATTGGCTTTCTCAGTGTGTCTGGACCAGATTCCCATAACTTCATCCCCTAGAATACTAGAGGGAAGGAATTAAAGAAAATCCACCATAGCAAACAGATGTACCATGCTGAAAGGTTTTTTGGTAATTAATCCCTACTTAATTATGTTACTTTAAAATTAAAAGATGCTTATGCTTTAGGAATTTGATGGATTAAAAAAGATGACTACTCATGGTTACCTGTTAAACAACAAATTTATAAGGTTCCATTTCTAATAACTGCAAGATAGCGTTCTTTTAGATAAGTAATACAATTGCTTAATAGTACCCAGTACGTGGTTTTATTGCTTGTTATTAAACCTACTATGTTAAAATTATCAGGGCCTCTTTAAAGGCTTTTAACTTTGATAAAGCATGGGACTGTGTTCAATGAATAGAAGTTCCAGCATGAACCTGTCATCATCCTCTTAGGAAGAATTCAAGATACGGTAACAAACATAAAACTCAACTACTGTTCCCTAGTGGAACGGCTCTAACTGTTGAGCAATAGGATTTTCCAGTTTTCCTGGCTGACCTTCAGTCAGTTCTTACCTAGTCCACGTAGCCCAAGTGATCCTATCCATGGCGGCCTGATCCGTAACAGGTTTTCCTGAAGGCACTTCATAGACGTGTCGTTTATAGCAACCAGTGGAGACCTTGTATCATGTTAAAATGGGACAAGAATTCCATTATGTGAGACACACATCAGAAGGCTAGAGGATAACTGGCAAAGTGTGCTATTTGATTTTTATTTCTAACATTATTACATTAACCATGACTACAAAAGCCTGTTAGAAAAAATGGAGAAGAGCACTAGTAAGAATAGGATATTAATGCAGAAACAGTGAAGAGTAAATGCAAGAGTTCAGAAGCTCTGGAACTGGAAGTTTTTCAGAAAGTTATCGGCCAATGTGGGGCTCGAACTCACAGCTCCGAGATTTGAGTCAAAGGCTCTGCTGACTAGGCCAGCCAGGCATCCCTAAAATTCAGTTGTAAATGCGTCCACTAACAGTATTAGAACGGCCTGTGTAAACTGGCTTTTCTGTTACTGGTACCATACCTGGAGATACTTGCTATCTGCAGAGAAGTCCATTTGAATGACAAAGCTGGGAATGTCCCTGCAGTAGCTGATTCTGGTAAGGGTGGGACCCAAGGTTAGGTCATAAAAATCCACTGAGTTCTCACTAGAGCCCACTGCCAGAAACCGGGAATCTGGACTAAATCTGGAGAGGTAATAAAACACGTGAAAGACACATTAGACCACATTAAATCACATAAACATTTAAAACAAGTGACTTGCTTTCTACCTCTCAAAAACAAGTATGTGTGTGATCTGGCCTCAAGTAGATTTACCCAAAAGATACAAGATTTACCCAAAATACACACAACTGATTGTGTATATTGAGATTTTATGTGTTACATGAAACAGAAAACTTACATTTTACTATAGTTTTAAGTGGCTCCTGATTCTTCATCTGATTCCTTTAAAAAGATCTAAATTTTGAAAAAGCCACTAACATATACATAACTCTTTCAGTTATATAATACACCAAATTTACCAAGATAGGATTCCTTCATCTGGAAACAGACCAGATTAATTTGCCTCAGGTTATAGATGAAGTGACACTACCTGAAGTTTAGGAGTTATCTTAAAAGACAGGTAAGTGCCTTGGGACTGGGACTAGGAATATAGTATGGGACAATTCAGTTGAGGTTCTTTAGGAAAATGGGCCTGCAGGAAGTTATTGAAATTCTGAGGAAGGTTTCATGTGTAAAAGGGTTTTACTAATGAAAAGAATGCAAGCTTTTAACAGAACTGGATTCAGAAATCTTGATCACACAGAAGTACTCAGTAAATGGTAGCCATTGTCAAAATAAATTCAAGAAAAGTTTAATTCAGAGTCTGAGCATAGGTGTTTGAGGAGTATTGATTTTTTAAAAACATTTTATTCATTTGAGAGGGGAGCAGCAGACTTCCCACTGAGCAGGGAGCCCACCAAGGGGCTTGGTCCCAGGACGGAGATTGTGACTTGAGCAGAAGTCAGGCACTCAACCAACTGAGCCACCCAGGTGCCCTGATGAGTACTTATTAACTGAGCGACTATATATTCAATTGATATGTGCAGTTACGACTTTAATTCTCCAGGTTGACAACTTGGACAGATGGCTCTCTTCCGTACAGTGGAACATAATTCTTGGACGAATCAACTAGCTGGACACATCCAGTGTGATACTAACTCAAACATTACCCCAAGTACATGCCGTTATAAGGCACCGTGGCTGGTGCCAATGGATAAATAATGCAGCAAGCAGTAAGTAAGCATACAAACAGCCACATTCCAGCATACAGTATAGGATGTCATTAAATGCTATAGGCACCAAGGACCTGTTTCCAAGTGTAACCTGGGTCATTTAAGAATGTATATACTAAAAATTCTATTCCACTTGTTGACTAACCTGATATCATGGACTGCACATCGTCTGTCTCTCTTCTTTCCCCATATTTTTAGAGAGCTCACCAGTAAAATAATAAATTCTCCATTCTTCATTCCAATAGCCACCATATCCCCTTCAGGGCTGTAACACACAGTACGAGCAGCATGTCCCAAATTCACTTTGTTTAACATCTTCTGCATAAGAACCAAGAGTCGTAGAGAACTACATTAAATAGAGTACTTATAAAGTAAACCAATTTCTTTTCAAAATTCTAAACATAATTCTCAAATAGTTATTTAAGTGCTAGCAACTTAGGACTCACACTGTCCTTAGAAATTCTAACTTTAAGAAAGAAAACGGTACCTACTTTATCAGCAATATCCCAGAGTCTCACTGTCCCATCTTCTGCAGCAGAAAGGAAAAAATCCCGGGAAGGATGTGTCACCAGTCCCCATATGGGTCCATCCACATGGCCATTAACTAAAATATTACATGCTGCGTTTTTCTCTCCAACTTCGATGATCTCTGCATTTCTTGTCCCAACTAGGATCTTGCCCTAAAACACAAATGGGACCAATACATTTAATGTAATATAATAGTTGTTTTCAATAACTTAAGAAGGATCCTACTGACCTCCTTTCAGAGAACTTTCTGCTGTGACTGCTCTAGGAGCAAGCCAGGCCTTAGCTCCTGCGGTTTACTTTGACTAGAGGCACACCCACAGTAGCACCGGGCTGGGCTGCCTGGCAGAGTCAGTGCAAAAGAACACAACTGTGCTCTGGAATCCCAGCACCTGACTTTGCCAGAGTTTGAACTCGGCCTCTATTTTAAGCTGAAGATTTCCAAGGAGGTGTAAGTGCACTGGGATACAGGAAGAAAGTACTGGATTTTAAGAGGGAAGTATAAATAAAGGTAAGTTTAGTGGTATATATACACAACGGAATACTATGCAGCCATCAAAAAATGAAATCTTGCCATTTGCAACGATGTGGATGGAACTAGAGGGTATTGTGCTGAGTGAAATAAGTCAATCAGAGAAAGACATCATATGATCCCTCTGATATGAGAAATCAGAGAGGGCGGGAGGTTTGGGGGGTAGGGAGGGAAAAAAAGTAACAAGATGGGATCAGGAGGGAGACAAACTGTAAGAGACTCCTAATCTCAGGAAACAAACTGAAAGTTGCTGGGGGGTAGTATGGAGAGGGTGGTTGGGTTATGGACACTGGGGAGAGTATGTGATATGGCGAGTGCTGTGAAATGTGTAAGTCTGACGATTCACAGACCTGTATCCCTGGGGCAAATAATACATTATATGTCAATAAAAATTTTTAAAAAGGTAATTTTAACCAATGGATACATGGACTGAGAATAACACATGTGTATGACTTATAAATAGTCTCACTGCAAGTTCATGCATGGTCAACATTTTTTATGGTAATGGGTGTTTAAAAAAAACAGATGGGGCACCTGGGTGGCTTAGTTGGTGGAGTAAGCAACTCGATGTTGGGGTCATGAGTTTAAGCCCACGTTGCAGGGGAGAGTACTTAAAAAAAAAAAAAAAAAAAGCTGCTCTAATCAAAATGCATTGACTGGCAAGAAACTCCACTTCTGCCTACCACAGCTGAACGAGCAGATTCAAGAATACAGAGGCTGGCCTAGAGTACTGAGACAGAAGAGCGCCCCCTCCCCCCCACCCCCATCCCCTGGCTGGCCCGGTGCCCGAAGCAGAGGAGGCAGAGGACGGACGACAAACAAACTCATCTTTTCTATCATTCATCAAGTTCCAGAGGGTGAGAGAACCCCACAAATAACTCCTCTACTTTCTGCCGCACCGTAATGGCTCAAGGAACATCTTTCTTACTTTGCCTCTGCACACAGAACGAACACAGTCAGTGACTTGTCCGGTCTCAAGCCTGAAGGCGCGGCATCGCCTCAGCTCCTGATCCCACAGTTTGACTGCTCCTCCTTCTTTTGACCTAGTAACAACCCAAACCAAAATAAGCATTTATTAGCTATTCCAAGTAATTTTTGAAATAAACAAATGCTAAATTGTAAGCAGAATAGAAAAAAAGGCCCCAATATTAACTTTGTACAGCAATTTTAAGATACACAGTACTTCATTCAGTTTAAACCGACCTTACTTCATTTTTCTGATGTAAGCATAATCTTACTTAGATCCCACCCCCTATATAATGTATCCTCTTGATTAAGGAAATGTGTAAAATAACGTGTGATGTTAAAATGATAATGAAAATGTAAGGCCAGATAATAAGATTACAGATGCTATGCTATAGACAATATTTTTAATGGCCAAAGGTAAGCACCTTTCCTCCTGTGATGAAACCACCCAACTCAGCTGCTGCCCACGAGCAGAGGTGTGCAGAGTGTGTGGCGTGTGGGAAACCCCGGCATCAGACTAATATGGAAAAGACAGAATATAGTCCATTTATGGTTTCCCACTTGGGAATCTGAAAAATGTAAAATTTTATTTTCTATCTGTTAGATGAACTGCTTGTCTTAGGACAAAAACATGCCCATGTACGACAGTGGTCTTCCTTCATGTGATAGACAAAAGCTACTGCATTTGTGCTTCATACCCATGGCTTCTCTCAGTCCTTTCTGGAAATGTACTGCTTGGACACATAAACACTGCATTTTCACATGATATGTTGGCAGGAAATCAATTCTTAGTATCTGGGTTCTGGGAGGTTTTCAAAGTATTCAGAAAAAGGCCTTTCCTTAGACTTAAATTTTTGGAGCCTTGTATGACATAATTTTATGTCACAAATTTGCCTCAAGGAGAAGCAAACAAGGCAGTTTGTTTCCAGCATCCTCTCATCCTCTGCTGAGACAGCAAGTGTCCATCTGGACAAAGAAGGGACCAGGCAATCCAGGTGCGTCCTGGATGTGAGGGCAGAGATTCTCCCATGGGCCCCTCTGACCTAGCAAATACGTACACAGGATACAAACATGACGAAAATCAGTTCTCTGTGTGCCTTACTACTACCTCAAGGAAATTCTCACCCTGATTACTGGGGTCTAGGCTTCTCTATAGTATGAAAAAAAATTGCAAGTGACTTTAAAGACCAGCACTTAAGAATCAACAAGAAGGCACATCAGAGGCAATAAGAGTGAAGCACAGGAGGAAATGCAGAGGGGATATTCTAGAAAGAACTAGAATAATAAACTGCAAACCGCAGGCCAAGCCCAACACACAGACACACAGTAAGGCCATGCACAGGAGAAGGACTCACGGCCTTTCCTTGCCTCCGGTCACAATAAGGCCGTCCCGCAGCGTGGTGTACATGGCAAACACAGGCCCGTTGTGAGCTCTGGCCACGATTCTACACAATATGTGATCTTTCCACACACAGACATCTCCACTGATAGTACCTGTAAATGTCAAGTTATTCTGAAAAGGAGTGGGGAAGGGGGAGATAAACTCATCAAAAGTTCAAATAGAGATGAAACAAGACAATTCTCTACCCTAAGTATGGCCTCCCTCCCACATGGTCCAGTGGGGGGTTGGGGGAAAGCCATGGGCAGGGGCCAGAAAACCCTAATGGCTTTGTCAGGGCCTGCTGTGCGGCTCTGCTGCACATTCACTGGACTGACCTCAGAAAGATTTGTAACCTCTAGGAGGAACCACTTTTTCACGTGTAAAATGAGGGAGTTCAGGCTCCACAGTCCCGTCCATTTCTAAAATATCATTCTGGTTTATATCATCCCTTTGGGCTGCTTCCCTTCAGCTGCCTGAGAAATAACCTTGAGGTCATTAGTCACTGAGAGTAAAAGAAAAGTAGGAACAGGACGTGAAAGTAACTTTTCACTAGGTTGGTATTTTGTCACGGAAAGTAAAACTATATAGAATTCATGAAACGAGCAAAGCTGTGGGAATTTTTAGGTTTCACTAATTCATGAAGTTATATATGAAATTATGTTTGCCATGGCTTCTTAAAATCAAAATAGCAAAGTCAATGCAATACAAAATAAGATAAATTTGATAAGGTGCCAAAAGTAATAGCACTTTAGATCACTCCGAAGATTGCAGTCCTACTTCATTTATGTGAAGACGAGAAATTCTGTATCGTGTGCTATTTTCATCCATTTTAGCTTCACTGTTGGAGTCAATGGTACCAGATCTTTCACCAGAAACAATATGGGAAGAACCGATAGGAAAATTAATTTTGAATTACAACAAAACAAAGGTTTTCTTTAATCTTTCTGAGAATACTCTATGGTTAGTATGTTAATTTCCCTACAATTTTTTTTAAAGTCATCTCTACCCGCAACGTATAGCTTGAACTCCTGACCGGTGAATCAAGAGTCGCCTGCTCCAGGGACTGAGCCCGCTAGGCGCCGCCCCCCCCTCAATGATTTAATGTGACTCCGAATTCCTCAGCATTTAGGCATTTTCTCTGTACCTTATATTTAGATAACAATAATTACATTTGTCATCTAGAAGCATCAATAATCCTTACCTTACCTGCAATTAGAATGTGAATGCTTCAGGTATAGAAACCAGTATTTTACCTCCCTTGCTTTTAGCCTCTTGGCAAAGAGGATGTGCAAAAAGAGCCTAAACTGGACATCTCAACTTCTCGCTATGTAACAGGACACCCTGATCATACTGTTGCTTCAAACCTCCATCAATTATGACTAACATTTTAGTCTTCCAAGTTTATTTTCTGTCGGGCATGGGCAACTGGCTACATAAGAAATTTTTATTCAGGAAGAAAATTAATCTACACGGACAAATTAAATGCCAGAAGAGTTTGAATGTGTGATTTTTTTCTGCTAGATAGTGATTACTGGTCTTACATAATGAAGGCCCAAAATGTTTAACGGAAATCTGACATGGTACAACCAACATTTACAACGGTCTTTTTCTCAAAAACATGTGCTTAAAGTTTCTAAAAGTATAATTTTCTTCACATTACATACCCACATAAACATGTTAGTAAGGAAATCCACTTAGGTTTTCAATGCACGGAAGGATTTAAAAAGCCTGGGCAGGTACCGAGTATTAAAGGAAAGCTGTGGATTGTGATCTGTCAGCCCAGATGGGATGGGGGAGGGGCGGGATAGGCTTTCTAGAACACTTTCTGTGCAGGCCAGGAATTGTGCTCTTAGTCCTCAGAGTGAGCTGAGTGAGTGGAGTGAGCAGCACTGGCCCAGAGCACTTCCAACTGTGTGCTAAGCAGCGATTTACAATGATGGAAAGGAAAGGAAATCCTAAACCCCATCACCACCTTTAACAGTAGAAAAATCACATTTCCTGATTCATCTTTCTGTATTCTGACAAATCTTTAGGATTATGAGGAACAACTAGGAGGATAGAAATTTTAGGAGTTTTAGGGTGACAATGACAAAATTATTGAAGGCTTTTAAGAATGGCAATGGCCTCAGGACTCAAATGTTGCATTATAATCCTTCACCCTCGTTAATTTTCTTTCCCACCCCCCCTCATTTCTGAAATGAGGGAGTGGGGACTCTGAAAGGGGAAATGTATGCATGACCAGGACATATGTAATGATTAGTGAGTCACAATGCCATAGAATGTTATGGTGGCTTATCTATTTAAAATAAGAAAATTTAAAGTAGGGATGCCTGGGTGGTTCATTCGGTTAAGCGGCTGCCTTCGGCTCTGGTCCTGATCCCTGGGATTGAGTCCCATATCGGGCTACTTGCTTGACAAGGAGCCTGCTTCTCCCTCTGCCACTCTGCCTGCCTGTGCTCGCTCGCTCTCTGACAAATAAATATTAAAAAAAGGAAAGAAGATTGAAAGTAGTCCAATTTCTGTAATTCTGAGACACACTAGCACATGCATTTTAAGAGACATACTGCACCAAATGCAACAGCAAGCATGGTCTGCATCCGGGCATCTTCCACTGTGCTCAGGAGCCCTTTTTTGCTAAGAAGAGCCCTTCCTGCCAGTGTCCAGAACTTCACGTGTTTGACTCCCACAGAGACAAACTGGGAATCTGAATCTGGTCGGAATTCGGCCACAAAAATACGTTGGTTGTGACCAGCTCTGCTGGCAATTTTGGTACCTGATTGGGACAACAAAATTAACAAGGTTAGTATAAGATGCTAATTTTTACACGATCAGTTGTTCAAAATATATAGTTCAAAAAACAAATACTTATGAGGCAGCGTGCCCCCTGCACAGCTACCTAGCAATCACAGGACCTGTGGAGAGAGTCCTTCTGACATAGTTTCTCAAGGGATAGGTGTATTAACGGGAGCTTTATTATCACTGAAGGGCCATGCCAGATTTTAGAAATCATAGCTTACTTTCTTCTGTGTGGCTCTGTGAACTTCGCTTTTTATAGCAGCTAGATATAAGCTATAGAAAAGTTTTGTCTAAAGTATAAGTAATATTACCCCTTTTGATGGTCACTGTCACAATATACTTCATTTCCATTCTTGACTAAGACCCTCCATAACCAACCAAATAAACATATATATATATATGGTTTCTTACTGAAATATATATATATATATATACATATACACACACACATACACACACTGCTCTTTCAGTATACACACACACACACACACACATATAGTAGTAATAACTTTAATTGATTTATGTTTTGTGAGCTTCTTTCACTGAGTTTTTTAAGTGGAACATACCAAAAGTAACATCAGCTGTGTACTGTAGAGGTTTAAAATAAAAAATGGTTTCATCACTAAGGTAAGGCAAATGCTAGAGAATTCATATTACCCTAGTATACTTATTGTTTTTGTAAATTACAAAAGGAAAAAGAACCCTACCTTCCTGCCATCTCCAAATAGTAACAGTGTGTTCTGGGTCCAGCCCCACAGACAGCAAGAGCTTTCCAGTAGCACTGAAGCTGACTGAACACACCCCCTTTGAATGGTAGCATCTCAGTATAGATAGAGTCTGCTTGTTCACTGCATCCCAGATGTGGATGGAAGGAGCTGTAGCTAAATAAAGATAAAATCCAAAAGTTATAATATGCCTACTGGGAATGTTTCCATTTCTATAGCTGATGCATATTTTCTGAAACACGGAAAAGTGTGTGCCAAAGTAAGACTGTGTACTTAATAAAAAATAGCTCAAAACTAATATTAAATTAAAAAAAAAAGAAAAAAGAAACACTCATAAATACAAAGAGCTGATGGTTGCCAGAGGGGAGGTTGGTGGGGGATGGACAAGCTGGAGGAGGAGGAGTGGGAGATGCGAGGCGGCCGAACCGTGACGGCACCGCACACGTGGTCACAGATCGCAGCCACGCTCATGGCGAGTGCAGAAGAACACACACACTTGTCCAGTCATGACCCTAGACACCTGAAACTCACCTAACATTGTGTCAACTATAGCTCAATTAGGAAATTGTAATAAAAGTAAAGAGAGAAAAGGAAAGAGGAAGGAAATGAAAAAATGCAAAATACTTCTTCAGGCAATAGGTCAAATTGCATTTTTGAGAAAATAACATTTAGACAAGAAAATTAGGCAATCACAAGCTTTAAACTAATCAAAATAATGCATGTTTTAGATATGTGTTAAATTTTCAAAAAAGATTTTGCTTAGTTATTTGACGGGGAGGGGGGTGGAGAGCATGCGAGCACAAGCAGGGGGAGCTGGATAGGGAGAAGTAGGCTCCCTGTGGAGCAGAGAGCCTGATGCAGGGCTCGACGTGGGGCTCAATCCTCGACGTGGGGCTCAATCCCAGGACTCTGGGACCATGACCTGAGCAGAAGGCAAACGCTTAACAGACTTGAGCCACCCAGGCACCCCTAGATAGGTGTTAAATCTTTACGTAATTATGTGGAGAAATATACAAATATTGTACAATAATTAAATATCAGATTATATTCAGTTATCTGAATGCTATCTTTGTTACTATTAGTTACAAATGTTATTCAATATCTTATGTTATCTGAAGGAGAGATGAAAAGCAAGCATAAATTGAGAAAGGCAACTGAATAGATCTCAAAACAAATTTTCAACCATATAGACAGATATTTGGTAAAAAGCTAAGTTCACATTATTTTATAAGACAGGGTAGTTTTTCTAAATAGGATTTCAGGGCAGAAATAAAACTGCTTATTTTTTATTTATTTTTCATGATTTTTTTGTGATTAAAAAAAATTTTTTTAGTAGACTCCACACCCAATATGGGGCTTGAATTCATGACCCCAAGATCAAGAATCACATATTCTACTAAGCAAGTCAGGCACCCTTCTAAAAAAAGATTCTAAGTAATCTCTACACCCAACATAGGATGTGAACTCACAACTCTGAGATCAAGTGTTGCATGCTCCACCAGGCACCCCAAAACTACCAATCTTTCAAAAAATTAAATCTGTTGTTATTTATCCTGTGTAGCCCATTTGTGCTGTTTAAAAATTTTTTCCCAGCTCTTTGTATTTTCAAAGTAAAAAAGTCAGGGCTTTGTATTTTCTTCATGAACTGTAGCCTACAAAAATGGATAGATAAGTCAATTCGGCAGCTAATTCAGTTCCAGAACATAAGAACTTATTTATTTTTTAAAGATTTTATTTATTTATGTGAGAAAGAGAGAAAGCACAGAAGGAGTGGGAGAAGCAGACTCCCTGCTGAGCAGAGAGCCTGACACAGGGCTTGATTGCAGGACCCCAGGATCATGACCTGAGCTAAAGGCAGTTAACTGACAGCCACCCAGGTGCCCCAGAACATAAGTACTTTTAGTAAAATAAGCCAAATACTAAAGTACATTTGTTTCAAATTATATATCTGCTTGTGTTATTGTAAAAATAGAGACATTTCGGTTTCCAAAGAAAACATTCTGATAAATTTAGACTGTATCGTATACCATTTACAATTTATAGTATACAGTGATAAATCTGACAGTTTTTCAAAGTAATTAAAATCTATTAACCCAGGGATCTAAGATCATTAAATAAAAATTGTTCAAAGATTTATGCAACTGTAAGTAATCAAAACTGCAGACTTGGGTGCCTAAGTGGCTCAGTGGGTTAAAGCCTCTGCCTTCGCCTCAGGTCATGATCCCAGGGTCCTGGGATCGAGCCCCAAATTGGGCTCTCTGCTCAGCAGGGAGCCTGCTTCCTCCTCTCTCTCTGCCTGACTCTCTGCCTACATGTGATCTCTGTCTGTCAAATAAATAAAATCTTAAAAAAAAAAACCTGCAGACTTAAAAGTGTACCATATAGGGGCACCTTGGTGGCTCAATCAGTTAAGCATCGATTCTTGATTTCAGCTTGGGTCATGATCTCAGGGTCGTGCAGTTGAACCCGTGCCAGGCTCCACACTCAGCACGGAGTCAGTTTGGAACCCTCTCCCTCCAGCCCTCCCCCTGCTTGTGCACGTGCACTCCCTCTCTCAAATAAACTAAAGAACAGTTTACCATGTAATAAAATAGGGTATTTTTGTGTGAAAAACTGAACATAATAAACTTAAGTACTAGACTAAAACTATAATGTTCTTATTCAGTAGAAGTCAATGGATATGAAGGACTGGCAAACTTTTAAGTATAGCAGCATCAACAGTAGCCTCAGAAACTATGGAAAGAGCCCAGATATCCATCGACTGATGAACGGATAAAGATGTGGTATATATACACAATGGAATATAACTCAGTCATCAGAAAGAATGAAATCTTGCCATATTCAATGCTGCGGATGGAGCTAAAGAGTATTACACTTAGCAAAATGTCAGAGGAAGACAAATAACCCTATGATTTTACTCCTATGTGGAATTTAAAAAATAGAACAGATGAACATTTGGGAAGGGGGAAAAAGAGGGAAGCAAGCCGTAATAGACTCCTAATGACAGAAAACAAATTGAGGGTTGATGGATGGGGGTAGGGTGGGGGATGGGCTAGATAGGTGAGGAGTATTAAGGAGCACGCTTGTTGGGATGAGCACTGGGTGTTGTATGTCAGTGATGAATCAATAAATTCTACTCCTAAAACCAATATTATACTGTATGTTAACTAGCATTTAAATAAAAATTTGAAAAAGAAAGTAAATATATACTAGAAGATCAGTCTACTATAACATAAAACATTTTTACATGTTCACAAAAGCACCTCTCAGCAATCCATATGCTTTATCTGCCTAAATGTGATGAGGTAGATAATGGATTTTTTTCAAGATTTTATTTATTTATTTTGACAGACAGAGATCACAAGTAGGCAGAGAGGCAGGCAGGGGGATCACGACCCAAGCCGAAGGCAGAGCCTTTAACCCACTGAGCCACCCAGGCGCCCCTAGAAAATGGATTTCAAGAAACATCAGTTTTGTCTCCAAATTTCATATATCACAAATTACAAGGACTTTCATTTATCTACAGTTTAGGTAGCAAATAATCTTAAGTTTAATTACTGAGCTTTTCAAGCTTTCCAAGAAAGTTAAATGAAATGGTAAGGAGTATATACCTGAAACTTATGTTTTAAAACATACAGTATGAACATGGCATAGGATTACCACATATTCAGACTGTTCTGAACTTACATCAGTAACAGGATCTAAGATTTAAATCACTACAGATTTTCAAGGCCTAACTTACTGAAGAAAGATTAAATTAGGTTCATTAAGTCCATTTTATTTTCTCCTATGATTCAAAAATGGTCATTTATGACACCGGAGTAACACAGATCCTGCTCTCACTCCTTCCCTTCCTACACGCTACCAGTTAATGGGTGTCTATCATGGGCCAGGCGTGTTACAGGGGACACATCTAGGCCCCACTTCTAGGCAGATGTGTCTTCCCATGAAGTCAGTCAAGCCCTAAGTCACACACACCTCAGAGCTGGCAGAGCCAACAGAGATGTGGTGTCCTCAGAATCCATTCTGTTCTTGGCTTCTTCCATTACATTAAGCTATCCCTGGAAAATCAATCCCACTTTTTTTTTAAGATTGTTTATTTGAGAGGGAGAGGGAAAACAAGTGGTGGAAGGAAAAGAGGAAGAAAAAAAAGCAGACTCCCACAGAGCAGGGAGCCTAATGCGGGGCTTGATCCCAGGGTCCCAGGATCATGACCTCAGCTGAAGGGAGATACCCAAACAACTGAGCCACCCAGGCTCAAGTTTGGTAATTACACCACATATTCTAATATATATTTACTCTTACACATTCCAAAGAGATAATTTCAACATTTTACCCCCTACCTTCTTACTACCTCCTCATTCTCAGCTATTGAAATGAAGAAAATAGAGCTTCCTTATTCCCCAACCCCCAAACCCACCAGTCTTCTTGCCTTCCCTCCAATCCTTGTCTGTAAATAATTTCTTCCTGCCTAACTGTTTCTCCAGAAGTATTCTCCCATCTCACTGAGCCAGTGGCTCAAGCAAAAAATCAACAGCCTTGGTTCCTCGCTTTCTATCATGCTTTCACAACCAATTCTTCAGAAAGGACCACTGGCTTTAACTCCAAAACACATCTCATCTTTGTCTAGTTCTCTCCATTTTTATTCCTAGCACCCCAGTTAAAAATGTCTTTTGCTTGGACGACTATAGTATCTTCCTAACTTTCTGATTACATCTCTTTCCCTTCTACATCCTTAATAGTGCAGAGCAATTTTCTCAAAATTTAAATGAGATCACCTCCCTCCCTTGCTTCACAGTCTCCATGGTTGATTCTGCACTTGGCAGGTATCCAAACTCCTCTCCATGATCTGCAGAGCCCAGTGTAACTTATTCCTACCCCTTTCTCCAAGTTCATCTCAGAGGCCTTATTCCTCCATACTAACCTTCCTGTTTCTTGATTTACCTTTATGGCCTGCACGGGAAAAGAGTTAATATAAACAAGCCTGAAGTTACTATCACTAGAAGGGCCTGCTTGCAAGTGTGTAGACTTGACTTTTGAAATGGTCCCTATGTTGATTTAAAGCTGTTTTATCTACGTGGGGTGCTGAACACCTACTTTCTTCTGGGTATTTCAGTAGTTGTGGCTGGTCTGTGCCTATGTGACCAGCCCCAGTAAAAAGCCTGGACTTTAAGGCTGGAGTGGGCTTCCCTGGACAAAACCCTGATCCCATGTTGCTGCATCTACTGCTGGTAAAGCAGATTTGTGCATGACCCCTGGGGAAGGGTGGTGAGGGAGACAGAGAAAGCCTGTGCCCAAAGCGTCTAGACTCTGTCTGCTGTGTCTTTTCCCCTTGCTGATTACTGTAAGAAACTAACGCCCTAACTATCTCTGGGCCCTGTGATTCCTGCTAGTGAATCACTGAATGTATGGGTGGTCTTGGGACCCCCAAACCAGGCCTCAGCCTGGAGTCCCCAATTCATCCCTTGGCTATCTTTTTTTTTCTTTAATCATTCTTGGCCTAGCTGGATGTTACCACCTCAGAAAACAAACACCTTGGGCGCCTGGGTGGCTCAGTGGGTTAAGCCTCTGCCTTTGGCTCAGGTCATGGTCTCAGGGTCCTGGGGTCGAGGCCCACCATCAGGCTCTCTGCCTTCCCTGCCTCTCTGCCTACTTATGATTTCTCTGTCAAATAAATAAATAAATCTTAAAAAAAAAAAAAAAGAAAAAAGAAAACGAACATCTTGTTTTACTGACACCATCTTGTTTTTATCATATTACCACCTCAGATCATGTTAGTTTTAAAAGTTTACTTATTTATGGCCTGTCTCCTTGTGGAGCTGATGTCTGTAAACTTTCTCTATATATGGTCAGAGACAGAATTAAGGATATTGTGCAGGTACTTGTGTAATAAGAAAAAACAAATTTCCATAAAATTTTTATTGATGAAATTCATTGTGTAAAATGAACGCAGATCTAATGAGAAGAATGAAATTCTTTTTTGGAGATAACATGTCACTTAAGTGAGGTTCAAAGTCAGAGTTCGGTATCATTAAAATCAATTGTGGGTGTACCTGACTGCCTTCAACTCAGATCATGATCCCAGGGTCCTCGGATCAGCACCCCCCCTTGCTCAGCAGGGAGCCTGCTTCTCCCTCTCCCTTTGCCCCTCCCCCTGCTTGTGTTCCCTCTCTCACTTTCTCTGTCAAATAAAATCTTTAAAAAAAAATCAGTTGCAAATATTCACCTGTAGTAATTTTATACATTTCAACCTTGAAAATGTCTTATGTAGATAGTTACTGGGAAATTTCAATATTAACTCACAAGCACATGATCTTAACTGAGCATATGAATCATTTGGAAAGTATTGAGAGCATTCTGTTAGGGTCTTGTCTTGATTATCTGGCTTTTAGCTTGTATTACATTGTAGAATAATCACCATAAATCGAAGGTTGGGTGGATGTTCTTCAGTTTCAGTTAAACCAATTTGTGAAATACGGGAATTTTCTTTGTATCAAGATGTGGGAAGTTCTGTTGGAACTGTATTTGAGACCAGAAAATATAGTTGCTGCAAATGGGACTCTCACTTCTTGTTCTAATGTTTGACAGCATGAGAAGCATATCATGCAGGTTGACATTACTTGCGAGTACAACATTAGTCTCCACCAATGAGCTTCCTGTAGATGTAAGTTTCACTGTAATTGTTAACTGCAGGTTGTTACTGTGATTGTAGTTTCCTTGTAAATTCAGGTGGAATTCATTAAGAAACATTATCAAGTCTATAGCAAAAACTAATTTCCAAGGCCATTCAGTTTTCCGTAACAGAGACGGACAGCACTACTTTTCTCATTCAGAAAAATTTCAGTCTTAGCTCTGAGCTCCAGAAATTGCAATAATGACTATTGCTAAACCACTGAACTGCTGTGGATAGGACAAATCAGGATATTCAGCTTCTACTTCTAACAAAAATTCATGGAACTGACGAGGGTTAACTCTACGAGAACAAAGGACAGTAACTGTTGACTCTCAATGACAAACCGAGGTTGTCAATAACACATGATACATTGAAAGGTTTTCCACGAACTACCTGACAAATAGCACAATGAATAACTGTAAGCTTTAAACACCTGAAATTTTCACCAGCTTTGTGCACTTAACCAACTATCCCTTTCTCTGCTCCAGCTCCACATATATTTTTATAATCAGTTACCAAGTATCTTAGCAGATTCCACTTCAGATTGTCCTAAATTAATGTTTTCTTAACTTCTCTGACAATATTATCTTTTGTAGATGTCCCATGGAGACTATTCTTAGAGGCCAACTCTTCAGTCACTTCTAAGTTAGCACTGATTCCTCAAGTAAGCAACTGACAACCTTTGTCAATCCATCAAGAGCCAAGGGAAACCAGAATTATTTGCCTTTTTTTGGATCTTGCTTTTAACTGACTACTGAGGCTGTTCCCAATGTCCTCAACTCTCTTAGCAACAGTTTTTGCCAAAAAGCTAATAGTTTTAAACAACTTTATTTTTTCTGGACACATGTTTGCTGCAATCAAACATAATTTAATTGACTCACAGCCAGTAAACAGCTTCTCTTGACTAACAAATGCGCCCTTCAGAAGCTTTGGTTGCAGGCTCATTTAATGTTTTATTTTGGGGAAGAAATTCTGTTGTGATGAGATATTCTCATATTCTTTAAAATTTTCTAATTTTTCTTACTGTTGGTTTCCTGTGAGCTGGGAATACTGTGATAAAGTTTCCTGTGAAAATGTTACCATATATTGTATTCTTTTAGCCCAGCTCTAGTGTCACTGCAGGATAAACATAGTATTTTACCAGGTAACTTGATAACAACATAATCCACATCTCACTGTGCCTTAGAAGTGTGACCTTCAAAGTCCCCTTTCCTTTTTTGCCTTGTTTTGATGGATATACACTGGTTAAATAACAAAATTCAATGTTGTGGTGTAGCTCGCAACTTGCCACGTTATAAGGGCATCGCTGCACTCAGAGTGTGCCAAATAGCAATGTGTGGTTTCTGGTGCAGCTATTCCACGCCGACGTAGCACAAACACTGACACAAACCATACACAAATGAATGAGCCTGGCTGTGTCCAACAAAGCTTTAGCTATGGATACTGAAATTTGAATTTCATATAATTTTCATGTGCTGTGAGTTTTTTTTATTTTTCCCAACTGTCTATCTTAGTAAAAACTATACTTAGCTCATGGGCTATACAAAAACAGGCAATAGGCCAGATTAGGCTCCAGGGCTGTAGTTTGCCAACCCCTGCTCTTGAATGTAACCAAGAGAGAGAAGAAACATTGCCTGTTGGGTTGGATAAATTTGTAGTTTAATAGTCAAATCACAAAATCATGCTTTATCCTGGAGAAGAGGGAAGTAGATGCACATGAGGAAATATTTTTGTATCAAGCTGCTATTTTTACTATATTATGTAAACTGAAAATTGAGTTGAAAAAGCCTAGTGAATACCTAAAAACAATGGACACATTACCTACTAGCTTTTTAGAGTCACAAAGCTATGGTCAAGATCAATAATAGAAAGTTATTCTTAAATCTTATGATCTATTGATCTAATATGTGCAATAATTGGAGTGATATATAAAAATAATTAAAATTTTACTTTTAGGCAATACAATCTATTGAGTCATATTTAAGATTCATTTTTGCTCCCACCTGCACTCTTAGCAGCTGTTTGATACTGGCAGGTTAATGCCCACCAGGAAAAGGAAGACATGTGAAGTGTTTACAGTGGTGCTGGCAAACTAAAAAGGTCAAAATATATTAGTTTTAAAAATAAACAAGTCTTATTGTTATTGCAGATAGGGTTCAGTACCATGACATTAAAATGATATATTTTTCATTAAAAGAATCCAAAATAGGCTCAAGTACTGAATTACTCTATAAAAATTTGTTCTAAACAATATAACTACAACAGAAAATGATGAATTTTCCTTACCTGACATGTCTGCTAAATCACCTACAATGGAAAGCAGCAGAAAAATTATCCATAAATAACTTAAAAGCAAAATTTATAAAAATTCAATTATCACAAAATAATTTTTACACAACATAAATCATAAAGCACTATATGCAAAATGAATTTTATTATGTTGCACTGAGTAAACTATAACTGAAGCCATTCATTTCAATTATACATATTTATTTACATTTAATGTATATGACCATTCAATCTTTGGATACATCTTAGATTACAAAATGCTTTGTTAACAGACTGAAGTTTTAATGTATCTCGGCTTGGCCCTGAGAGTCCAAGATTCTAGCTAAGGGGAAAAAAAAAGTTTGAATGTAACTGGCTAAAATACCACAAAAGCAAGTACTTCCCCTATGACCTATACGAATTTTAACCAAGATAGCCATAAACATTTTAGACAGTGTTTTGTGTTTTGCAGGTATCATACAAGTTTGGCAGGCAAAGAAACTACTCATTCAATTTTCTTTGGGGTCAGAAGAGAAAAAGTTTCTCACTCTTTGGTCTCTCCTCTTAAGTCTATCTTATACTTCATTAGCCATCAGTAAAAAAAAAAAAAAAAAAAAGTATCTATTCAGTGGAAGGGTATGGTGGGGCAAGAAACAGAGCTGCACATATGATCTAAAATTCACTTCTGTACTGCCTGCACTCTGACTTGGAAGGACAGAGATGGGGAGATAATTAGCCATTCACATTTCCCTACAGTGCTATCTTTCAAAATAAAAGGAACGTGTACAAATACTGAATCACTAAGTTGTGCACCTGAAACTAACATAATGTTACATGTCAATTATATCTCAATAAAAAGGGGGAAAAGAAAAGAGGGACAAATTTTATGAAAGATTGTATTTGTGACCACAACATTTCTTAATCAAAAGAGAAAACCAAAGCACTAATACATTAAGCAAAGCTGCTTAAAAAGGGGAAAGAAGAGGAAAGAAAAGAAGGAGCAAAGCTGGAAAATGGAAGAACCATACCTTCTAGAATTCTATTCATAGTATGCCAAATTCCATTAACGCAGAGATTTTGTTTTGGTAAGCTGCTTATATCCCCCACACAGAAAAATACCTTGTGCGTGGTATATGCTCAGTAAGTTTGTTGAATAAATGAATTTAGCTCAATAAAAATTAACTGAATAACTAGATGCCAAGAGGCACGAAACTAGGCTTTCATGACCCAAATGTTAACATGATCTTATTTTCTGTGCAGAGTAAAAATAAGACTTGAATTTTTAAAAATTTAGTGCAAAAAGGGTCTAGACTCAATGGTTAGAATCCTTTGTATGTAAAGCATGAAGTTCAGTCTACTTCTTGTTAAAAATAGAAAAATTTACAGAAAGGAGGAATACTAAAGTGGTGTAACTGCAGAACTAAGCAACCCAGAGATCAAGCTGCTGACTGATCAATTTAGTACCTGTATGAAAAATGAAGATATTAAAAGCATAAATTATCCTATCCAAAAGAAAAAGACACCTGGAAACCTGGTTTAGCAACTGAGGCCCACCAAGATCCAACAATCCCAATGACATCAATCATTTTTACAAAGTACACCAGAGTATAAAATTCTGATTGACCAAATCTATTATGTAGTATTCATAGTGATCACTGATTGGTAGATATGTTCTAAACAGACCTGCTATCTTCTCATCGTTTTGCTTGCAGAATGATATCCTTTGATTTTTTTTAAAGAGTTAAAAGAAGACAGCAAGACAGGTGGTTTTAAAACAGCTGACAACTTAGATCAATGCCAAAGAAAAGAGAAAGGAGGGAGGATTTACCAGCATGGTCACCAGCATGGCTTCTCTCTTCTTTCTAGCCCAACCCCAGCTACCCCAGACATCGTGGCCCTGTCAGTCTAGTTACTTCTTGGCTCCCTTTATTTACCACTTTCTCCTCAAATTCTTCCTTTCTGCTTACTATACTATATTATACCTTTTTGCTGATCAGAAATTTCTATTAAAGGACTAAATCCAACTATGTCAATCACCATAAAATAGTTTAAAATTCTGAACTGTCTGCACCAACTGAGATAACCAGAGTAAGAGGAAGGTACCTGGAAGCAAATAATATGGTAAAACTGGGTGTGTATTTTATATACAAATAGCAGTTTTTGAACAATACACAAATAAATTTTACTTTTTTTCCCCTCTAGGATATTGAATTAATTTGAACAATACAATTACTTAAAGTTGTTTCTTTTTAAAATATAGAAACATACCTACTTGGCCAGTTGCCACTATGTTGATAAATTTGGGATGCTGATTTACAGTGAGGCACAGTATATCATCATTATGTTCCTGATAAAAACTCTGAGTCCCTATTAAAAAAAGAATGTGAGAATTAAAACTGAAAATGTAAGGTATAACAGCCTAATGCATTTATCCAGAACACTGAACTACTCTGTTTAACGTACTTAATACATATTTTTTTACACTGAATATGTGCACGTCATCATAAAGACAGAAAAATGATTCAGAAGTCTTTAATTGGATAGAGTCCTGAAAGGCATAAACCATGTAACACAAGGCTAAAGACATTAAGTGCCAAAAGAGGGTTAAAGATCCAAAGGCTATGGGAATTATTCTTATTGTGGGCATATGGCACTCTTGGACTGACATGACACACTTTGTAAATGTGAAGGTGGATGGGGAAGGGCATTTCAGGTACAGAAATACTTTAAGCACAGGTACAAAGACCAGAAAGTATTAAGTATGCATATATATGGCTCATTTGGTTGAAGTGTAAGGTCAAGAAGAAATTTGAGAAATATGGCTGGAAGGGCAAATTGGAAATAGAACGATAGAGGACTTTGAATGCCAGCCTATGAATTTTGCATTTATTCTGTAGTCAGAGGTACTCAAGAATTTTGATCAAAGAAGTCATGTGATTTATCTAGTAGCACTGATAGTGAAGAGACCTTAGACATGATCATAAATAAAGGTAAACAGGACATAGGACATTATGTCCTTAGACAGGACATAATAATGGTAGGTTTGTGTAAGTACAGTGAAGAGGTGGGAAATGAGGTCAGGATGATAGGTTGTAGGTCAGGTCCAGATTACAGAGAGCCACCAACCCTAGGTCCTCCAAAAAGCAAAGCAATACAAAAAAAAAATATATATATACACACACACACACACACACACACACACACACACACATGAAAGACATTTACCAGATCTAATAGTTTAAACCTTCTCTTCAAAGTGAAATGTACTTCATATTTCCCAGGGCTGAGAGGTGAGTGACAACAAACCAGCAATTATGTATGCTGTTGGCTAAGCTTGAAGAAGATCAGCTAATAGATCAAAACTTCCTGGGCTGGAAACAGAGCAATGTACCCCAAACTGGAGAGGACAAGTAATGACAAGTGGAGAGATGCCTAGCCTCCCTTCTGCTCTTTCTCTCTCTCTCCACTCCATCAAAAAAAAGGTGATTAATTGCAAATCATAAAATTAAAGAAAATTATAAGTATAAACATGAAATTGTATTTACATATTCCTTTCTAGACCATCTTTTCTTATTTTTTATTCTCCTTGAAGGATATGTGAAGCCTCAAAGAGGATCATCCAAGTAATTTTTAAAGGACCCAAATTATTACACTGAAAATCACCACGGATTTCTGTGTGATCTTAGTGAATCCTTTTCTTTAGGAAACCAAAATAGGACTATCATATTAATGATTAATACAGAATAGGCATGGGGGTTTAAGACTCACATAATCCATTTTTTACTTCTTCAGAGTGAAGCTATCAGAGGAAAAAGCCAGAAATGTTTGAACTAAATAATCCCTATTTTTACTTCCAACTTTAGACTTTATGAAGTTTATAATTACATATAAGAAAACAATTCAAAATTAAATAGTGAATGTCACTAGTAGGATTATACACTAGTAGGATTATACATTGGTCAACAAATGATAAGAGAATGTTATTTGCTTTTCAACAATTCAATCAGTTAAATAAACATCAAGAAATATTTTCTCACTATGAATCAAACAAAGCATCATCACAGAAGAGCCACAGGGAAACAGCTTTCTTAGTATCTTCCTTGGCTTTTCAAGTCCTCAGTGAAAACACTGCTCACTTCACCCTACTCCCCAGCAATCACTCCCCGAACATACTACTTTTAATCACTACCTAGAAGAGATAACCACTAAGCCATCCATTTTCATGCTAAGGTTTGGCAGAAATAAAGTTACAAATGGTTTCATTATAAAACATGGTTTCAATGTATAGTAAACCTTCACTTCTAATAGAGAGCCATGAGGACTTTGCATTATGATGTCTTTTTCTGCTGTGCTATATGTTCTTAAGACTGTAAATTTGGTTATTTGAAATATTACTGGGAAATTCAACAGTATGAAATACATTCTGGACTTAATTAATTAGCTTAATTAATTGATTTAATTATTTTTTAATTAAAAAGCTATAATTAATTAATTATAATTATAGCTTTAACAAAGAAATGTAAGACTATAAATAACAAAATTCTAAAGTGAAAAACAGTGGGAGATGGAGAATCAGAGATTCCTACCTGTAGCTACATTGTGCAGAATTCCAACGGATGCAGTGTGATAAATTATATCATCACCGTCATTTAGATAGTGAACATTATTCCTACAGTCTCTTCCTCGATAGCCAAAAACAAGCTCCAACACAAGGTCCTATAACAGCAATAAAACCATTTTACAATTCCTTATGTCTAAACTTTCACCATTATTTTTATATATAGTACTGGTATCTTCAGTCAAAATGGGGGATGCGTTTTGATGTTTTACAAACTTTGAACACAAAATTAAGGAGACAAACTTCTCCATAATGTGCACTGGGCAGCTGAAACACACACACTGTACTTTTCTACAGAGTTATACAAATGGAAAAGAGAATCACAAGGTCATTTGGCTTCAAGAATGTTAGTTGTTGAGAGTTCATGTGTTGGGGAGCCAGGATGGTTCAGATGGTTTAGCATCTGCCTTCAGCTCAGGTCATTATCCCTGGGTCCTGGGATAGAGCCCCATGTCGGGGGTCCCAGCTCAGCTGGGAGTCTGCTTCTGCCTTTCTCGCTGTTTGTGCTCTTTCTTTCTCTCAAATGAATAAATAAAACCTTAAAAAAAAGTTTATGTGTTAAACACTAAGATACTTTTGTGTCCAAAATAATTATTTTGATTTGCATTATTAGTAAAAATATGTAATCTGCATATATAACTCAGGATACATTACGTCCAAGTGCTGTACATTTGAGAAGCCAAAAGTGCATCAGCACTGGTACAGGAAACTAAGTATACCTTCTTAGGTATACTTACACTAAGGTTCTAGCAGGTAATTCTGCCACTGAAAGTGTCCCTTTTCTCTGACCTTATGGGCTTCCCGGGGTAATGAATACAACAATCACTGTCCCACAGATTTAGGCCTCATTTTTTACTTGATTTAGCATTTTGCTTGTGGCTGCTGATATGAGAAATAAGTGCCTGGAAGAACTTTTTTGCTCAATTATTATGTTAAGTTTCTTTGTTTGAAAGTAGAGCCTTCATTGAACTCTATGGTGAACAGATCTCATGGGGTATAAACTTTGACTTATAAATTCAAACCACTAAGCATAAGATACTGCCAAGGGACCTGCACTCTATAAGCCATAGATCTTCACATATATTTATATTTACAGGTTGTCTGAGAGTTCAATTCAGGGTATTATTCACAGAAAACTAAAAAAAAAACAACAAAAAAAGACTAATACAAAATAAAAAGTAACAAAGGATATCAATCCAAAATTCAGACTTGACAATTAAGCTATCAGAATTTTATGACTGAACAAAAAAGATCACTCAGGGGCAACTGTCTGGCTCAGTTGGTAGAGCATGTGACTCCATCTTGGGGCTCAAGTCCCACATGGCTATACAGATTACTTAAAAACAAAATCTTAAAAAAAGATGATTCAATATGTTTATTTTCATAAAACCTAATGACAAGATTTGGCTGTCTTACAGGAAGGGAATGCAATGAATTCTGAATCCATCTTAAAGCAGAACACTGGGGAGGGGGTTCTCCTTACCTCTATTGGTCTCTTTTTCTTGCCAACATTGTTTGTCTGGAGTTTTTCTGGCCTTGGTGGGGCTCTGCTCACGGGGGGCCTGAAATAGGAAAGTGGGAATGAGGAAAGGCATCTATCATCAGGCGCCTTCACTGAGCATCCCTCACCTGCCCATTGAATAGAGATGTCTGACACACCTTCACAAAAATGAACCTAATCTGTGTTTCTCACTAGACTGTGCTCTCTTTATCTTGGTATCTTCTAAAGCCAGAAGGTGGAAAGAAGATATTAGAACTTTTTTTCATTTTATTTTAACTTCTTTGGTGTATGTTTCATAATGTAAATAACACATTAGCACAACAGCAGACTGTTGATAAATATACAAATGTTAGTTTAACATACTCAGAAACTTCTTGATGGGGTGCATTATTACAAAGCCTGGATTACTGCTCTAAAATGTCTACCACAGTATCTTGCACATGGCAGGTATTCAACATATTCTTCTTGAATTTGGAAAATATTTCTATGAACTTTCTATACTGTTGGCAACATAAATTATGTCTGAATTCAAATCTGTACTCATGACTTGCTCCTCCAGGCCCTTTATCTTCCCTTTTCCCTGAAGTCTCTAGTGAAGTCAAGTCAAGCAAATATTTTACAGTTACATAGCATTATAAACCATGAGCACTCTGTAAAAGGTAATTATATTACTTACTATTGCCTTCAACTCCTCCTCCTCTTCTCTATTTACTAAACATTCATCAATTTCACCTAGAGAATAGCTCTCACATCTAGCCTCCTCTTCTCTGTTTCCACTACTAGTTCAGGGTCTATTTATAATGTCCCATTAGGTGTAAAGAGTTCCCATTTTGAATCATTTAAATGAGGAGGCTCTAAAATGCCTAGGAATAAGCTCAACCAAACAGGTGACAGACTCTGAAAACCATAAAACACTGATGAGAGAAACTGAAGATGACACAAACAAGTGGAAAGACATTCCATATTCATGGAAAGTATGAATATTGTTAAAAATCCATGCTACTCAAAACGATCCAGAGATTCCATGAAATTCCTACCAAATACCAACAGCACTTTCCACAAAACTAGAATAATACTAAAATTTGTATGGAAACACAGAAGACCCCAAGTAGCCAAAGCAATCTTGAGAAAGAAAAACAAATCTGGAGGTGTCACAATTACAGATTTCAAGCTATATTATAAAGACACAGTAATCAAAACAATAGGGTACTGGCACAAAAACAGATACCTAGATCAATGGGACAGGGTAAAGAACCCAGAAATAAACCTATGGTTATATAGTCAATTAATCTATAACAAAGGAGGCAAGAATATACAATGGAGGAAAAGACAGTTTTTCAATCAATGATGCTGGGGAAACTAGCCAGTTACATGTAAAAGAACTGGACCAATTTTCAACCAATGCTTTGCCACGAACCTTAGCAACATTTTTCTAGGTATGTCTCCTAAGGCAAGGGAAACAAAAGCAAAAATAAACTTTGGGACTACACCAAAATAAAAGGCTTTTGCACAGCAAAAGGAACCATCTACAAAACAAAAGACAACTTATTGAATGGGAGAAGGCATTTGCAAATGATATATCTGACAAGGGGTTAATATCTAAAATATATAAAGAGTTTATACAACTCAATACCAAAAATAAAAACAAAAAACAAAAAACCAAATTAAAAAACAGAGGCCCTGAATAAACATTTTTAAAAATACAACATACAGATGGCCAATAGACACATAAAAAAATGTCCAACATCACTAATCAGTAGGCAAATACAAATCAAAACCCCAGTAAGACATCACCTAACACCTGTTAGAATGGCTCAAGTGAAAAAGACAAGAAATAATAAATGTTGGTTAGGATATGGAAAAAAAGGAATCCTTGGATACTGTTGATAGAAATGTAAAATGAGTACAGGCACTTGGGGAGAGAGTATGGAGGGTCCTCAAAGTACTAAAAATAGAAATACCATACAATCCAACAATTCCACTATTGCATATTTAATGCCCTCTAAAAATGAATACAATAATTCAAAAAGATATATGAACCCCTACATTTACTGCAGTATTGTTTACAATAGCCAAGATATGGAAGCAACCTGTGTCCAGTGATAGACAACTGGATAAGGACCACACACACACACACACACAACTATTACACGGCCATTAAAAATGAGGAGATCTCACCATTTGTGACAGCGCAGACAGACCTAGAGGGTATTACACTAAGTGAAATAAGTCAGACTAAGAAAGAAAAATACCCTAAGATTTCACTCATGTGTGGAATATTTTAAAAAATGAGTCAACGAACAAAAAGAAGAATCAGACCTATAAATAAGAGAACAAACTAATGGTTGTTTGTTCTTGTAATGGGAGATACAGGTTTCCAGTTACGGAATAAGTGACAGTAACAAAAGACATAAGTAATATAGCAAATGATTTTGTAATGGGGACAGATGGTAATTATACTTGTAGTGAGCAGAGCATAATGTATAAACTTGCCAAATCACTATGTTGCATACCTGAAACTAAAGTAACTTTGTGTGCCAACTATACTCGATTTAAAAAAAAAAAAAAAAGTGGAGACTTTTTTCCTAAAATCTTTTGTTTAATTAAAAAAAAACCAACCTCATTTGGTTTATTATTTATCTCAGGTAACCGTTGATGAAATGTTTAATAACCTGAACACTGAATCTAAATCAATCATGCTATCAATTCCCCCTTCCAAATTTTAAGTTAATATTCAATTTGTAAAAACTAAAGCAGAAAATGACACGAAATGAGTTTGCTGTGGGAAAAAGAATCCAATTTGTGATTAAGTGTATAAAATTAAATGATAAAAGCATAATTGCATTTTCACAAGGATTTCCAGGTTACACAACTTTTAAAGTGAATGAAGTGCTCAATCTTGAATAAGCAATATAAAAGAAATGAATACATTCATACATGACATGAAGTAGTATATAGAAGCAAATAACCATGACTGGTGACATAAAAATTATATGGACTTATAAGAATATATAAAGAACTCTTTAAATTATTATAGAAAGTTTAGTTTCAAAACTTTTTTATACATTTTAATGTCTATAAGTAATATAACTTGATTTATAATATTTAACATTTAAAAATGCTTCTCTTAGGGCCTATTTATTACTTAGAGGGAGAAAATCTCAAGCAGGCTCCACACACACTCTGACGTGGGACTTGATCTCATGACCCTGAGATCATGACCTGAGCTGAAATCAGGGGTTGGTCTCTTAACCAACTGAGCCACCCAGATGCCCCTCCTTAGGGCCTTTTTAATGAATGACAGCAGCCTTAGCTTTTCTCTAGGTCAGTTTTTTTGGTGAACTTCATTCAGTGTTATTGTCTGACAGCTTTAACTGTAACCCAAACAACAAACAGGTAATTTTTATCCATGCAAACCTGTATAACAGTAAGTATATTTTAATTTTCTAAAGATAACTTCTATATTATATATTTTTGTTTAAAGTTACACAACTATAAAATTATACAAGTTGAACAAATAAAGTTTTGGTAAAGCAATTACTTATGTAGCAGAAATCCAATAATTAAGATGTTATTCGTTTCAGTGATACTGATTTCAATGGAGAAAAACGTGGAGAACTGTGAACAGAGGTAAAGAACACCAAGTAACACAGCTCATTAATGGTAAAATGAAAGATGATAAAAATACAAAATTTGGTCTCATAAAGTATATCAAAGAGAGAGAATTACCTGGAACCTCTTTTTAGCAGCAGATAAAAAAGGGAAAAGATTACAACACAGATTTGAATTTAAAACACTAGTAAAATACTTCTGTAATAAAATATTTTTACAAGTTTAATGCAGGTAAAACATACTGCATATATTAAGGGCTGTTGTTTTTATTTATTACTGCATAGAAGGCTAAAGTTACTCCATTAATGGCAAGCAAATCAAAAGGTGAAAAAAGAAAAATGAGAATTGAACATGTTCTAGTTGTAAACTTTAAATCTTACCATTCTTATTTTTCTACAGTGCACTCTGAATTTCAAACAAAATAGTGAAGCTTATCTTTGTTTTTTTTTTTTTTAAGATTTTATTTATTTGACAGAGAGAGAGAGAGAGAGATCACAAGCAGGTAGAGAGGCAGATGGAGAGAGAGGGAAAGTAGGCTCCCCACTGAGCAGAGAGCCTGATGCAGGGCTCAATCCCAGGACCCTGGGACCATGACCTGAGCCGAAGGCAGAGACTTAACCCACTGAGCCACCCAGGCACCCTGCTTATCTTTGTTCTTAAGAGTGGGAGTGAAATGGTAAAAACTTAAAAAGTTGGTCATACTGGAGATGCTATTAAGGAAACTGTCTAAGGAGGGGAAGCAACCCCTTCTCTGACCCAAGAGGGTTTCTCAGTCAGCCAGTCCAACCTACCAGGCAAAGTGAGTCACTCAAGATCATGCCAGCTTTGGGATTTTGCTAGTAAAGGAGGTAACTTAAAAGAATCCCTTTAAAAATATAATGACCAAAAGAGTATTGGAGATCACAAAAGTCACTCTGACCACCCTCTACTGAAACCAGGAGCTGTCTTTTTTTTTTTTTTTAAAGATTTTATTTATTTGACAGAGAGACAGCGAGAGAGGGAACACAAGCAGGGGGAGTGGGAGAAGGAGAAGCAGGCTTCTGGCTGAGCAGGGAGCCTGATGTGGGGCTCAGTCCCAGGACCCTGGGATCATGACCTGAGCCATCCAGGCGCCCCAGGAGTTGTCTTTACACTTCTAGAAACATCCCTTTGTAGCACTGATGACGAATGGTCATCTATCTAAACTCTTATGAAAACTGCTTATGAAAGGGAGGTCAATTTGCAACAACATGGATAGAACTAGAGTGTATTATGCTGAGCGTAATAAGTCAATCAGAGAAAGATAATTATCATATGATCTTCCTGATATGAAGAATTTGAGAGGCAAAGTGGGGAGTTTGGGGGGTAGGGAAAGAAAAAATGAAACAAGATGGAATCAGGAGGGAGACAAACCGTAAGAGACTCTTAATTTCACAAAACAAACTGAGGGTTGCTGGGGGGAGGGGGGTAGGGAGAGGGTGGTGGGGTTATGGACATTGGGGAAGGTATGTGCTATGGTGAGTGCTGTGAAATGTGTAAGCCTGATGATTCACAGACCTGTACCCCTGGGGCAAATAATACATTATATGTTAATAAAAATCATTTTAAAATAATAAATAAAATAAATAAATAAAATTTTAAAAGGGAGGTCACTGCTCCATAAAAGTCACTCACACCCAAGACAACAATTATATTTCCACTTAGCTTTGTTTTCAAACAAGTGACTTCCACTATAAATTGTCAGTGTCCCTTTAAAATGCAGAGAACAGTCCTGAAAAAGCTAAAGTTACATAACACTCTAGTCTCCTATCTTTGTATATATCACCCCTGTTTAAAACAAATAATTTCTGCTGTCCACCAAATAAATTAAGGAGTGCCTTATATCTGAGTTTCTGTACAATCTTCTCATATCTAGTTTTTTCATCCTTATCTCCCAGCATTTACCTATTTGTATTTATTTTTACTTCTAAAACACTTTTTCCACACTGTCCTGTTTCAGAAACTGCCTGAGGACATGTTCATCTCACTAAAGTGAGCCCTTTTATGCACATATCATTTTATTACACATACAAATATCATCATTGCCCTATTTTAATTTTTTAAAATGAATGTATAAATACACATTAAATGAAGCTAACAGGCTTATAAACTGCATTTTTTTCCACTGATAAATATGTGTGGCTAACTATTTTTGTAAACCTCTGAAACTTATGGAATAACTAAAACACTTTGGAGTTTGTTGTAAAACTAAACGATCATAATGAAAAACCTGAGCAGCAGCCACATACTACACATGTAAATGGAGGAGTTATTTCACTTTTTAATTTCTTCTTAATAAATATAGTTCCATGTTTTATAGGGAAAAAATCCAACACCTTAAAATAAAGATCAAAACAAAAGAATAATGGAATAAAATATTTTATTTAATAAAACTTACCTTACTACCCCCTGCCTTTGAAAGGAACAAGGGAAAAAAAGAAACACCGATGATGAATAATTGATGATTAAAATGCAGCAGTTAAGTACACAGAATAAAGGAAACAGCAACAGAATTCAAAGGAAATACCAAAATGCCTATTATGCTCCACTGTTCTGAATATTTTTACTAAAAAATACTGGAAGTTTGATTGACAACTACTTGAAAGATATAAGATTTGCTACAAAAAGAAAAACATAAAAGTATTATAGTCATTTAGGAAAAAAGGCCCCATGAAAGTATCAACCAAGTAGTTACCAATTTCATCCAAAACCTTTTAAGTGGCTATCTGATGAATATTTGTTTTCACTGTTTATAAAATGTTGTTTCGTATTTGATAGCAACATTTAAAATACAAAAACATTTATGTAGACTATAGTATCTCCTTACAAATATACACAAAGTTGGTTAGAAGAAGTATCTTCATTTTTTTGATTCTCTCATTTTATGAAAATGAGGACTCCCAACTCTGAGTCATTTTGGACTCTGGCCTCAGCACTTTCTTTTCATTCATTCATTTTTCTTTTTTTTTTTTTTTTTTGGCCTCAGCATTTTCAAAAGAATTCAGCAGAGTTGAAATTGTAAAATAAACTGAGAACTAGTGCAAAATAATTTCAAAATAATTTGGAAAATCTTAGTGTAAAAAATGCAAGCTAACAGTAAAGATTATGTAAAGATTATGAGAGCATCAAGCATTTTTCATGAGCAGAACAATACTTCCATCTGTCAGAATTTGGGTCACTTCGTTAATAAATTCACTTCGTAAATAAACACTTCGTTAAGTGTTTTACCATAAATGACAACTTATAGATTAAAATTAGGTCACATTTTCTGATATACCTAATTTATCTGATATTTTTCTTAAAAAATAAATAAATGAAAACGATTTACAGGAATGTCCAGAGTTCCTTCCTCCCTATAGTATAGTTTCACTTTTCATTACCTGTGAGATATAATTTAAGTAATTTTAAGCACTATACTATGCTCATCAGGAACATCCACATTTGCAAGCTTATATATATATATTTATTTCTCTGAGTAATATATAGCTATTATTCACTACTTTATGGATATTTAATTTCAGAAAATGTTTCAGTTTACTTTCCTCAGGTGACACTGTATTTCATTTGCAGGGAGGGGTGGTAAAGACTTACTACCTAACTTCTTTATATATATTTTATTTCATTTTATAAAATACTCCATAAGTTAGTGATTGTAAGGCTCATTAACCTCTAAGGAAACAGAGGCTTAAAGGCAACAAATAGTTTTTTAAGGTGACACAAGAGCAAAATGAGAAAAATTAGTATTTTAATCCATTTGTCTGACTCTAAAAACCATGTCTTTTGCACTGTAAGATACTGCCCCTTCACCAGATCACTTCAACCTTGAATCTTAATATTTAGATTATGGTATGCTCAGCTTTCTTAAAACATCTCTCTAATTTACTTATGGGTTTTTTAAAATATTTATTTTATTTTTAAAGAGATTTTATTTATTTGTCAGAAAGAGAGAGAGCTCACAAGCAGGGGGAGTGGCAGGCAGAGGGAGAGGGAAAAGTAGGCTCCCCGCTGAGCAAAGAGCCCGATGCGGGGCTCCATCCCAGGACTCTGGGATCATGACCTGAGCTGAAGGCAGACGCTTAATTAACTGAGCCACCCAGGTGTCCCAAAACATATCTCTAATTTAATACTCTCTTAATAGTGATGAGAAAATGAGTATTTACCCTCTACCCCATATCTGTAAAGGTGACGTCAATGCTATTATTTGGGTACTCATCCTAGAAAAGAAGCTGTGGAGACATCATGACTCAACAATCCCCCCTAGAACTCTCATGGGAACATGTGTGGCTAGTCTGTTCAGAGACCCTCTAGATTCCCCTTTTCCACCAGGAACATGCACCTCATCCTTCCAATTTCATCCTTCCTCCTGAATATTAAGCCCGTAGTGCAAACTCCAACCACTCTGCCAGTGCTTTCTTTCTCTCTAGCTGAGTCCCAATGTCATTCAAATTTTCCACAAATTCTGTTCAATGTGAGTAAATTTCCTTTCATTTTTAACTTTTCCCTCAAATATTCTTACCAACTTATCAAAACAAAGTTCTCCTCAGCACGTCTTTAGACAGAAGAGGTCACTGCTGTTCCCACCTTTCACTCCTTCTTGGCTCAATGCAGTTTTTGGATAATTTTTCCTTTATCATTTCTTAAAAACTCTACGCTTCTGAAGTCCATGTCATTCACTGATTCACACACCTCTTTACTGTCTTCCATACTCCCAAATGATTTTAAAAGCATCCCATGATGTTCACAATTCCTCTCTTAAGCTGTCATCTAACTCAGAGGCTTTATTAAAAAGTTCTCTCTCCTTATAAAATTGCTGTGGGCATAGCTTTTATTACTGATGTGCTGCTTTTAGACAAAGACCAGTAATTCCCATTCTCTAATGGGAAGCTATACTTCAATTTGCCTCTTGGAAAAATCTTTTTTTTTTAAAGATTTTATTTGCAGAGAACATGAGAGCACAAGCAGGGCAGGCAGTAGAGGGAGAGGGAGAAGCAGGTTCCCCGTGGAGCAAGAACCCAATGCAGGGCTTGATCCCAGGACCTTGGGGCCATGACCTGAGCCGAAGGCAGATGCTTCACCATCTGAGCCACCCAGGCACTCCTGGAAAAATTTTTAAATAATGATTTTCTATCCTTGATTAAAGGCACATGGATAAAAATGCCTTTCAAAATTCAATCCTATCTCTGCTCAGGTGCTTCCTAAAACATGCTTGGTATTGGATTCAAATTTTATTATTTCCTACAACCCTCTCATATTTATTTATAAAAGTTAGCAAATAATATTCCTTTAATCATAGACACTTTGTATATTCCTTAAACTACTTGCAAGAGACAGTGTCATCCCCAAGAAGTATTTAAGGACAAACGTTTTCCAAGAGGTGCTGGGCGCTGGAAAATCCAAAAGTACCACTGCTACTTAGTTTTTACAAAAATTCATTCAGTTAAACAATAAATTCAATTTTAATGCCGATATATTTTTCTTCACCTAGTTTTTGTTTTTAAAGATTTTTTATTTATTTAATAGAGATTACCAGTAGTCAGAGAGGCAGATAGAGAGAGGAGGAAGCAGGCTCCCTGCTGAGCAGAGAGCCCGATGTGGGGCTCAATCCCAGAACCCTGAGACCATGACCTGAGCCAAAGGCAGAGGCCTTAACCCACTGAGCCACCCAGGCGCCCCTTCATCTAGTTTTAAATTTGATTGTTACCTCTCATCAACTGAGGGTTCTTTTTGCTGCAAATGAGGCTTGACTCCAAACATTGGGCGAATATTTGTTGATAAGGCTCTAATGGTGTAACTGACTTCATTCTCCCTTGTAACATCACTGTCATAGCCTGCCATCAAAACATAAGAATTATTCTCTAAGTTACAACTGAGGAGTTCTATTATGATTCTATAAATTGGATATAAGGATGCTCAACAATAAGCTAAATAGTGTCATAGCCAAATTATGAAATAATAAAACAGCCAATAAAAAGATATAGAATATTTATGATATATAACAATGTTTTCAAAATATTACTGAGATAACAGCCTATAAAATACAAATTCAATATATCATTTTTGTTTAAAAATATTATGTATATAAATGCACATATCTCTATGGAAATACCTCAATATGTTAACAGAAATTACCTCTGAGTGCTACGTTTCTTTTTGGTGGGCTATGTTTGGTGGGCTATGGGTGCTACGTTTCTTTTTATTGCAAAATGTATTTTTAATTTTTCTATAATGAGCTGGTATTATTTACATATTAGGAAAAGATAAAAATCACTTTAAAATATGAAGTTCAATACCATAATAATTTTTTTTAAAGATTTTATTTATTTATTTATTTGACAGAGATCACAAGTAGGCAGAGAGAGGCAGGCAGAGAGAGAGAGGAAGAAGCAGGCTCCCTGCTGATCAGAGAGCCCGATGCGGGGCTCGATCCCAAGACCCCGGGATCATGACCTGAGCCAAAGGCAGAGGCCTTAACCCACCGAGCCACCCAGGCGCCCAATACCATAAAAAATTTTTTTAAAGATTTTATTTATTTGAGAGAGACAGAGTAAGCATGAGTGGGGGAGGAGGGGCAGAGGGAGAAGCAGACCCCTGCTGAGCAGGGAGCTCGAGGTCACTAGAATCATGCCCCGAGCTGAAGGCAGACACTTAACTAGCTGAGCTTCCCAGATGCCCCACCATAAAACTTATTTTAACAGTACTTAAAGTAGGATTATCATACATTTGTAGATGAAGAATATTTAAGTTATCAATATATTCCAGTCTGTAATTTTTGAGGCATAAAACCAAGTCTGGTGTTAAGCAGACCACAAAGACTAAAACCACAATTATTCAAACATTACTATTACTTGTTTAAGTGCTGTAGTTTAAATCAGTTGTGCTAAATTATTTGTACTTTTATTAAAATATTTTAAAATGACATACCCCCATCTTCTTCTGAATCTGTATCAGATTCTTCACTATCACAAGGCCTTTTTTCTTGATAGCCCTCCATTTCATTTGTCCAAACCATTAAAGACATATCTGCACCTCCTAAGGTGACCAACATGCTATCATCATAAGTCCAGCGAACATTTGTGACATGTGTACTATGGGCCACATACCTCTTAAATTTCCCAAATTTTCCCTAAAGATGAAAAAAAATATCAGTCTTTGAGAAATGTTACTACTTGAAAATGGTCCTATCTTAAGGCGTCATAAGGCATCTATACCATCTAGAAAGCTGGAAGTAAAGTTTCTGAACAATAAATGCCGTATGGGAACATGTTCTTTTTTTTTTTTTAAAGACTTTTTATTTATTTATTTGACAGAGAGAGACACAGTGAGAGAGGGAACACAAGCAGGGGGAGTGGGAGAGGGAGAAGCAAGCTTCCCGCTGAGCAGGGAGCCGGATGTGGGCCTCGATCCCTGGACTTCGGGATCATGACCTGAGCCGGAGGCAGATGCTTAAGGACTGAGCCACCCAGGCTCCCTGGGAACATATTCTTATCAATTAAGGTTCTGTCACTTAAGCGCATCTAAAACAGGGCTATGTGGAATATTTCCTCAGGTGCCTGGGTTCTCCATGAGAATTTTTAAACTTGTGTTTTCATTTCAGTGGTGATTTAAAAATACAAAAATGAGCAGCTACTTAAGAAATCATTATATGACACTGAAAAAAAAATAAAATGTGGAAAAAAAAAAGAAATCATTATATGATTTCAGTGCATTTCAAATTTATGTTTATGTTCTTGCCAGGTTATAAGATACAGTTGACCCTTGAACAACATGGGTTTTCACAGGTCCACTTATATGCAGATATTTTTTGATAAACACAGTATAGCACTGTAAATGCATTTTCTCTTCCATATTTTTAAAATAATATTTTTGCAATAACATTTTATTTTCTCTAGTTTATATTATAAGAATACAGTATATAATACATACAACATACAAAATATGTGTTGACTGTTTTTGGTAAGGTTTCCAGTCAATACTAGATTAACAGTAAAGTTTTGGTTACTCAACAGTTATACACGGATTTTTGAGTTTGCAGGGGTTGGTATCCCTAACCCCCACATTGTTCAAGGGTCAACTGTATATCTGAATCAGTGAAAATAATAAAAAATAATGCATCTGGACCTAATATATGAATTTTATTTTCATGCTAAATGAAAGCCTAATGTTTCCCAGTACCTTGAACAGAGGAAAGCACTAAGAGAATTCAATCATCACACAGTACCCCACAGCATGGGCACATAGCACCCCAAAGAGTCTGTGCAGTCTAGTTTTAGCAAAATAACATCATTCATTACATTGAGTCAATGCTATTTTAATTTTTATAGGTATTGTATTTATAGTATTTTGGATCTAGTGGTTGAAACATTTTAAAATTTAAGGTGTGAATATAAAGAGTTTGTGTTTACTGTTAATGGTATGTATTTAATCAAAAGAATACCAAAATTATTTAAGTTAATATTAGGGATAAAAGAAATGTTTCTTCCAAAAGGGATACTTATATTACTCAATACTGAGAAACACTGTACAATACAACTTAAGGCATGGAATCATAAATTATAAGACTACTTCTAAATAAAAGTTATAAGTAAGTCAAAAATAGTATACATCATGCTAAACTCTTCATATTACATATGTAATATTCATATTACAACAATGAAATACTATGAAAGGGCATTACCTTAACCATTTTTATAATTATGATCATTAGGGGGGTTAAAGAAAAACACATACTTTAGCAGGATATCTAAATAACTTCACAAATCCCAAATCATCCCCAGTAGCTAGGACCATTTTGTCACTGGTGAGGCAAGAGGCAGTTATGTCTGTGACTTCTCCAATTACTGGCCAAATTCCCTCACAGCATAAACCAAGCACACTTGTCCATGATGCCCAACAAATTTTTTCTACCTAAAAAGAAAAAAAAGGGCTGTAAGTTTGCAATATCTAAACCTTAAAAACTGACAACAAAAATCTGAATTTTTTTTAAAGATTCTATTTATTTATTTGACAGAGGTCACAAGTAGGCAGAGAGGCAGGCAGAGAGAGAGGAGGAAGCAGGCTCCCTGCTGAGCAGAGAGCCCCATGTTGGGCTCAATCCCAGAACCCTGGGATCATGACCTGAGCAGAAGGCAGAGGCTTAACCCACTGAGTCACACAGGTGCCTCAGAACTTTTACTTATATTATCTTTACTTACTTACATTATTTCCTCATTAAGCTACTTTCATGTTAAATTTGTTTAGCCTCTCTTCCTTGGCCATGTCAAAACATTTTGCTAATACTGTCAGTCACAAAATGAAACACATTTTTTTTCTTTTTTCTTTTCATTAAACAGGAATTTGCCAACAAGCATCCTAGACACATAGGTTCCAAAAGATTTGACAGACATGCAGTGTTTCCATCTAAAACAGCATGTCTTCTATTAGCCTCGCATCCTCTGAGGAAAGTAACTGGACTGGAGCAGAGCTAGATGTAAAAGTTGATTTATTCCCATCCCCCCTTTTTTTAGAGAGAGCATGTACACGCAAGTGCAAGTGAGGGTGGGGTGGGGGTGGTGAATGGGGAGAGGAGAGAGAGACTCTCAAGCAGGCCCCACACTGGGCCTGACACAGGGCTCCATCTTACCACTTTGACATCGGGAACTAGGCGGAAATCAAGAGTCAGACGCTTAACCAACTGAGCCACCCAGGTGCCCCTGTTTTATTCCTTTTCTTAATACAGCATCTTTTCCTTTACTCATCTAATAGTCTGGGCCCGTAAAATAAACTCACAGAAGGAATTGCCATGATTTGAATAATGTGAGAACAGGTTTCATATGTAAATAATAGAAGGTGGGCATCAGTGTTCTAACCACTTAGTCATATCAACAACATTGCAAGCACTATTATCTTCCTACCTCCACACTGGGGATGGTTTGTTTTTTCCCTCTGGGAGCTTCAAAGAATAACTGTTCTTTAGCACCAGTGTTGACCTGTAAAAGCTTTCCTTAAAAAAAAAAAATTAAAATATACATATATATAAAATATATCTATATAGTTAATGGAAAGTTTCACTTTTTAAAATTCTTTCATGGGCTTATTATGACATTTAAATTGTTTTATAATCATAAAATTAAATTGTTTCATTAATGTAAAATTACAGAGTCAATCCCATTTAAAAGCATTCAGTGAACATTACATTAGTATTTTTTACCACCTTTCTCTCATTAAGTTCTTTTTAAATTCCAGTGTAGATAACATAGTGTTACATTAATTTTAGGTGTGCAATAGTGATTTGACAATTCTATACAGTGCTCCTCATGTAAGTGCACTCTTCAACCCCTTTGCCTATTTCACCTGTCTTTTCATTGCCCCCCTTTTAAAAAAGTTCTATTTATTCATTTTAAGTAATCTCCACACCCAATGTGGATCTCAAACTCAAAATACTGAGATCAAGAGTCACAAGCTTTATCAATTGAGCCAGCCAGGCAACCCAGTATTTTACTATTTTTGGTGTAATTGTAAATGGGATCATTTTCTTAATTTCTCTTTCTGCTGCCTCATTATTACAGAAATGCAACGGATTTCTGTATATTGATTTTGTATCCTATGACTTTACTGAATATGTTTATCAATTCTAATAGTTTTTGGTGGAGTCTTTAGGGTTTTCCATATATTGTATCCATGTCACCTGCCAAGAGCCAAGTTTTACTTCTTCCTTAGCAATTCGGATCACTTTTTTTCCTTTTTCTATCATTGCTGTGGCTAGGACTTCTAATACTATGTTTAGTAAAAGTGGCAAGAGTGGACGTCCTCGTCTTGTTCTTGACCTTTCAGGGAAAGCTCCCAGTTTTTCACCATTAAATATGATCTTAGTTGGGGGTTTTCATATATGGTCTTTTATTATGTTGAGGTATGTTCCTTCTAAACTTACACTGTTGAGGGTTTTCATCATGAATGGATATTGTACCTTATATTAAATGCTTTTTCTATATCTTTTGAAATGATCATAAGGTTTTTGTCTTTTCTCTTGTTAATGTGACATATCATGTTGATTCATCTGCGCATAATAAACCCTGTTTGCATCCTAGGATAAATTCCACATGATTGTGAGTGACTGTATTTATTGTTGGATTTGGTTTGCTAATATTTTGTTGAGGATTACTTCATCTATGTTCATCAGATATTGGCCTGTAGTTCTCTCTTTTTGTGGTGCCTTTATCTGGTTTTGGCATCAAGATAATACTGGCCTCACAGAGTGAATTTGGAAGCTTCCTTTCCTCTTCTATTTTTTGTAAAAGTTTAAGAACAGGTATTAACTCTTAAGTGTCTGATAGAATTCACCTGTGAAGCTGTCTGGTCCTGGGCTTTTGTTTGTTGGAAGTTTTTGGATTTCTGATTCAGTATCACTGCTGTTAATCAAACTTTTTATTCAAACTTTCTATTTCTCCTTGTTTCAGGTTTTTTTGGTCAGTTTCTTTTTTTTTTACTATTTTTTTTAAATTTTTATATTTTATAAACATATTTTTATCCCCAGGGGTACATGTCTGTGAAAACCTGGCGATTCCTTGTTTCAGTTTTGATAAGTTATATGTTTTTAGGAATTTATCCATTTGTCCTAGGTTGTCATATTGTTTGGCATATTATTTTTCATACTATTCTCTTACAATCTTTTGTATTTCTATAGTGTCAGTGTCAGTTATTATTTCTCCTCTTCCTTTTTTTTTTTTTTTTTTGGTGAATGAAGTTGCTTAGAGGTTTAGCAATTTTGATGATCTTTTTAAAGAACTAGCTCCTGGTTTCATTGACATGGTCTATTGTTTCTTTAGTTTCTTTTATTTCTGCTCTAACCTTTATTATGTCCTTCCTTCTGCTGGATTTGGGTTTTGTTCTTTTTCTATCTTCTTCACGTATAGAAGTTAGAATGTTTGAGATTTTTCTTGCTTCTTAAAGTAAGCCTGTTTTGCTAAACTTTTCTTTTAGAATTCTAGCTTTTGCTGCATACCACAGATTTTGGATTATTGTGTTTTCATTTTCATTGTCCCCATGTATTTTTTAATTTCTTCTTTTATTTCTTGGTTGACCCAATCATTGTTTAGTAGCATGTTATTTAGCCTCCATGTATTTGTGTTCTTTCCAGATTTTCTTTCTTGTCGTAATTTCTAGTTTCATGGCATTATGGTCAGAAAAGATGTATGGTATGATTTCAAATTTTTTGAATTGAGACCTGTTTTGTGTCCTAATATGTTATCTATTCTGGAGAATGCTTGATACGCACTTGAAAAGTGTATTCTGCTACTTTAGGATGTAATGATCTAAATATATCTGTTAAATTCATCTGGTCCAGTGTCATTTGAAGCCACTCTTTCACTGTTGATTTCTTTTGGATCTATCCATTGATGTAAGTAGGGTGCTAAAGTCTCCTATTACTGTATTACTAACAATTACCTCTTTTATGTTTGTTATTAACTGCTCTATGTACTTAGGTACTCCCATGTTGGGTACAGAAATATTTACAACTGTTATATCTTCTTGTTGAATTGTTCCCTTTATGAATATTACTGTCCTGCTTTGCTTTTTACTGTTTTTTAATGTCTATTTTGTCCAATATAAGTATTGGCTACCTTGTTTTCTTTTCACTTCCATTTGCACAAGAAATGGTTTTCCAATCCTTCACTTTTTAATTTAAATTCAATTAGCCAACATATAGTACATCATTAGTTCCAGGTGCAGTTTCAATAACTCATCAATTGCATATAATACCCAGTGCTCATCACATCACCATTTCTTTTCAATCTGCATGTCTGAAATGAATCTGAAATGAGGTCTCTTTTAGGCAGCATATAGACAAGTCTTTTTTATCCATTCTTTTGGATAGTCTTTTGATTGGAGTGTTTGTCCGTTTACATTCAAAGTAATTATTCATAGGTATGTACTTATTGCCATTTTGTTACTTGTTTATGGTGATTTTGTAGTTCTTTTCTGCTCCTTTCTTCCCTTGCTCTCTTCTCTCATGGTTTGCTGGCTTTCTTTAATGATATACTTGGATTCCCCTCTATTTTTTGCATATCTCCTACTGGTTTTAATTTGTTACCATTAGGTTTTTATATAACATCATATGCCTATAGCAGTCTATTTTAAGTTGATGATCGCCTTAAGTTTGAACCCATTCTTTACTCTTCTCCTTCCTCCCTTTGTTAAGTATATGGTGTCATACTTTCCCTTCCTTTTCTAAATCCCATGACGATTTTTACAGATACATTTTTACAGATACATTTAATTTTACTGATTTTGTGCTTTTCTTACTCAATTTATGATTTATTATCTTTTAAATTATGATCTTTTCGTTCCACTCAGAGTCCCTATAATGAGTCATGTAGGGCTGGGTTAGTGGTCATGAATCCCTTTTAACTTTTGTTTGTCTGGGAATCTCTCTCTCTCTATTCTGAGTGATAGCCTTGCTGGACAGAGTATTCTTGGCTGCAGGTTTTTTTCTTTCAGCACTCTGAATATATTATACCATTCCCTTCTGGCCTGCAAAATGTCTGCTGAAAAATCAGCTGATAGCCTTATGGGGTTTCCTCTTATATTAACTGTCATCTTTTCTCTTGCTGCTCTTAAAATTTTCTCTTTATCACTCCTTTTTGCCATTTTAATTATTCTGTGTCTTGGTGTGAACTTCCTTGGGTTGGTTTGCTGGCGGCTTTCTTCACCTTCTGGATCTGGATTTCTGTTTCTTTCCCAGATTTGGGAAGTTTGCAGCTATTTATTTCTTCAAATAAATTTTATGCCTCTCTTGCTCTTCTCCTACTGGGATCCCTGTAATGCAAATGTTATTACTCTTTTTTTTTTTTTTAAGATTTTATTTGACACAGAGAGATCACAAGTAGCCAGAAGGGCAGGCAGGGGGGCGGGGGGAAGCAGAGAGCCCAATGTGGGTCTCGACCCCAGGACCCTGAGATCATAACCTCAGCCAAAGGCAGAGGCTCAACCCACTGAGCCACCCAGGCACCCAAATGTTATTATTCTTGATGATGTCACTGAGTTCCCTAAGTCTGTTTTCATTTATTATTACTATCTTTTCTCTCTCCTGTTCAGCTTGTTTTCCATTATTATGTCCTCCAGCTCATAGATCCATACTTCTGCGTTCTCTAATGTACTATTTATTCCATCTAGCGTATTTTTAATTTCATTTATTGAGTTCTTCATCTCTGACTGGTTCTTTTTTATGTTTTCTATTTCTTTATTAAGGATCGTATTGAGGTCATCTACTCTTTGTTCAAATCCATTGTGTATGTTTATGACCATTACTTCAAATTCTCTATCAGGCATGTTCATCATCTCCATTTTATTTAGCTCTCTATGATTTTGTCCTCTTCTTTCAATTGGGACATTCTATGTGTTAGGAAGGTCAGCTATGTCTTCTGCTCTTGAAAATAGTGGCCTTATGAAAAAGAGGTCCTATGGTGCCCTATAGCACCATGTTCCCTGTTTACTGGAACCCAGCGCCTCAGAAGTATCTCCTGTGTTGTATGTGCCCTAGTGTTGTTGCTGAGCAGCTTTTGCCTTTAATGCAGTCATCTGCAATGGCTCTCTTTGCCGATTGTGGGCAGGGTTTATCCCTGTGTTGTTAATGGGCGAGTCTCAGCCCACTGTGGACTTGAGTTGGGTCAGACCAGGTTTTTGCCGAAGATGTAGTAGCACCAAACTGCAGGGCACTTTCTCTATGTTGTCCCCTGAGAAGCTTTCATGGCTTGCAGTCAGATGAGATGTCTGCCCTGAGTCCACTGCTGGGGCTGCACTTGGGACTTGTGTTCAACTACGGTTATGTTCTTCTCTCCCCAGAGCAGGGGTCACTTTGAAGTGGTGCTGTTACCTGTCAGGGCCACTTGCATCCTGCCAGAATTGTAACATTGTTTTGGATGGGCTCTGGCCAAGGGTATACTGGAAGGGGCATGTCCCCAAGAGCACGCAGTGGCGGGGTGTGCGGTGTTAACAGGGTTTGTGCAGGTCTGCTGTGGGAGCTGACCTGAAACCCAGGTCTGGCTGGAGGGAATGTGTGTGTGCATGTAGGGGCGGGGGTGCACTGTTAAGCAAGTTAGATGGAGAGTGTTCCTGCTTCACTGGTTCTCATAGATATCCCTGTGTCTAGGCTAGGGACAGGGGAGGGAAATGGCGCCTGCTGGCTCTTTTGTTCTTAGAGTTTCCCAACTCACATTCTCTGAGATTAGTAAACAAATCTCCTTTCCACATACCTCAGGTGGTTTCCCAACCGCTGCTTCCAGGGCCGACTGTTACACTGCGTCTTTAAGGGCAGATACTCAGTTTCCTTTCATCCTCCTGGTTCTTCCAGAACCAAACTGACTGATTTTTTAAGTTCTAGGTGTTAAGCCTAGAACTAACTGTAAGAACTTGTGGAATTTGACCCCTCTGGTTTTCAAAGCCAAATGTTTTATCTTTTCCCTGTGGGCTCCCCACTGTGACTGTCTTATTTCTTTCCCCTCTCCAAGCCCGCAGTGTCCCTCCTCCCTCCAGCAGACAGTCCACTGAATCCATTTAGCTCCCAACTGCATCTCTGTCCTTCCTACCCTCTTCATGTGGCCTCTTCTCTACATTTAGCTGTGGAGAATCTGTTCTGCCCAACTTCAGGTCACTTTCTGGGTTATTTACACTGATATGGGTATTAGTTTTATCTGAGACAAGGTGAGTCTAGCACCCTCCTACTGTACCATCTTCCGCAGAAGTAGAATGTTTAACTTTTATGGGAAAAATTAAACTTAAACACAAAAACATTTTTCCCTCAGAGTTAACCACATAATTAATTCATAAATGGTTTAACTTTATGTATATAAAGTGTTTGTATATACATAGAAACTATTTCTGTTGTTATGGATATAAAAAACCCTAAAAATAAATTTGATGATTTTTTAAAAAGCGTTTTGTTTAATTATGTTTGGAAAAACTTTTAACAATACTAGATTTATGTAAAGAATATGTGAAACAAAAATCCTTAAAAATAGAGGATTTAATATATTTAGCATTTATCCAAATTATTAAACACTGCCATGTGCAATACATTCTACTGAAAAAACAAAGACACTCACTAAATTCTGTATGTTATAAAACTGTGATTATTTTTAAGAAATGTGTTTTACTGAATGATGGGTAAAGGACATTAAAATCCTCATTAACATATCTAATCTCCAAATTCTCAATTATTATTTAGACTAAGCTTATCTGACAAAAGCCAGAAAAAATGACAAAAAATTTTTAACATAATATTTAATTTGCTTTACAAATTAAATAATTTGTCAGTTATTGTACTATCACTTGAATTATACTGGAAATATTAAAAAATCTAAACTCACAGCATTCTCCTTCAGATGTAAAATGAAGGAGTGGAAAGTAATTTTGAGAATGTTTCTCAAAATGATTCTGAACTCATCTGTTGAATCACTGTTTCTCTAAAATAGCCAAACTAAGTCAAATGGAACTTTTACCAAATAGGTTATTTAAATTCTTACCTCTAATATCCCAATCAACATGGGTTATGTAACTGGTAGCGCCTTTGCATATTCCTACTCGTTTACTACTCATCACATTGTATATATCTATAAAACTGTCATGGGATGCTACTGCAAGATATTTCCCAGAACCTGTAACAAACACACTTGCTTGAGATTTTCTATATTTAGAAATATTTTTTACATTGTACAACTAGAGTTAATTTTCTTTTTTAAGATTTTTATTTATTTTTTTTTGACAGAGAGAGAGACACAGGAGACAGGGAACAGAATCAGGGGGAGTGGGAGAATCAGGTTTCCCACTGAGCAGGAAGCCCGATGCAGGGCTCGATCCCAGGACCCTGGGATAATGACCTGAGCTGAAGGCAGACACTTAATGACTAAGCCACCCAGGCGCCCCTTCTTTCTTTTCTTTCCTTTTTTTTTAAGATTTTATTTGACAGGGGAAGAGAGCAAGAGAGGGAACACAAGCAGGAGGAGTGGGAGAGGGAGAGAAGCAGGCTTCCTGCTGAGTAGGGAGCCCGATGCAGGGCTCGATCCCAGAACCCTGGGATCATGACCCGAGCTGAAGGCAGATGCTTAACAACTGAGCCCCCAGGTACCCCTAGAGTTAATTTTCTTAACATTTTTTTGGATGAACTCTTAGGTGTTTTGTGAATTAAAACAAAACGTGTATCAAGTGATAATCTGTAACTATATTTTTTCAAGTATATTATGATTAACAAAATGTTTTCTTTGGTGTAGTGAGACAGTTCAACAGAAAGCAAAGGCCAAAAATTACATACTATATAATTAAATACAGTTTGTGTTTAGCTAAAAACAAGTTTTCAATAAGCCCTCTAAATTCAGAAAAAGTGGAAGTAAACTAACATAAGAGAATTCTGCCTTAACATTAGTACTTCCCACACTACAGTGGGTTTTGTCAGAGATAATGAATATATGGAAATTAATAAGCGAAATTAATGCAACATTTCGAAAGTATTAAGAATATAATGAAGAGAGTCACCCAATCCTTCTATCTTAGAAATGAGGAAACCGAAACTCAGAACAGTTCCTTGGCTTAAGCCTATTTATTTAGTGACAGAATTGTTAAAGTTGGATATATTGCCACTGATCTAATACAGGAATTTTACCTTTTATCATACTCTTTTCTAGTCGAAAAATTGAAATTCTAAGATAAAATAATGGTTAATAAAAATTACATATTGATATATTTGTTCCTTGCCACCCCAAGTTGATAATCAAATATGGTTTCAATGATATCTTACCTGGTGAAAATCGAATATCTGAAATAATATCTTTTCTGTGGTGAAAAGACACAAGATCCTCTAGAGTATCTGAATTTGCCATTAAGAAACTTCCATCATTCAGACCTACAGCCAAAGCTTTACCATCAGGGGAAAAACAGCAACATCTTCCACCTAAAAAGAGAAAGCATATATCAGGGGATTTTCTATTTAAAAAAATTATGTGCTTAAGGAATCTTTAATTTCAAAGAGAATTCCTGAATTATGGCTTCAAATCAATATTCAAAAGCAGTCAAGGGATAAAGGCAACAAAGTTTTCTACTGAAATCAGTGGTATGAAACTCTAAGCAATAATAAACACAAACCATATCCCTCTTCTGAATGTAACAAAAGTACTAATGTTTACCTTAAAAAACTAAGTTAATGAAAAGGAATGAGAGATTTTAATAACATAAAAAGCCAAAGACATGTGGAAATGTTTAGTGGGAGGTTGCTACCTCTGTAGTTTCTATCCAACAAATCAGAAATGTAAGAAGTCCATCTTTATAAAAATGCTTTAAAACTTGAAAAAAAGACAATATTTTTAAAATTTATTTTATTGGGAAATAAGAGTGGGTTTGTTCTGACAGCAAGGGATATGGCAGATATATTCAAAAGCTCTAAGACTTTTGGTGTCTTGCATAAAATTTAGAGAGGAAGGGAGGGGGTATAGCTGTCACAGAATGAAAAGTTACAGAATGAATGGAGAACTAGTCATTTATTTATCTTTTAATTGTCAAGAACATAATGATGAAATCTAGGATTATTTCTGATATTTAAGAGATTATGGCAACCTGGAGCAGGGTAGCTGGAATGGAGGTGATGAGAAAGGTTAGGATTTGGATATTTTGAAGAAAGAGTTGGCAGGACTCTGACTAATGGGAAGAGCACAGGAGAAAAAGATAAAATCAAGGATTCTTTTTTCAAACAGCGATGTCATTTACCGAGATGGAAAAAACTAGAGGAGGAACAAGTGTTTGGTTTTGAACCCATAAAGTTAAGGATACCTATGAGAAATTCAAGTGAAGACATCAAGAAGGCAGTTTGGTATAATTACACTTCTCTGGAGCTCAAGGAAGAAGACCAGACTAGAGCTATAAATATGGGAGACAGTAGCATATAGACAGTAGTCACAGTCATGAGCTGGATAAGAGCTTGTTATTAATTTATCGCCTCTCAGCTCCAAATTCACCCTTTTCTTTCCTGCTATGTGATACTAGAGCTAGGCCCTGTAGACATTTTTCCTTTTCCAGCTCATTTGATTTTGGCCAATAGAGGGTACTGGAAGGTCCTTGCAAGGCCAAAGAAGAAGGAAGGGATTGTTCTTTCTTCTGGTGTGCTGTAACTAGATCAGATTAATGATGGGGCAAGGGTAGGTATGAGGGATAGGGCTGGAATTGGAAAATTTTTTCTGCCACCACAGCAAAAGATTTCCTAGACCAGGCCTCTGGCAAGTTTCTTTTCTACTGACACCCACATCCTCTCCAAAGAGATTTGAATCTCAGTCTGGGAAAAGAGAGGAAGGGTTCCTTCCTTAATCACCACCCACCAACCCTACAGGCAGCAGCTGCTTTCTGCAGTTGTTACTTCTATACTCCTTAGAATCAGTCCTTATCCCTTTTAGTAATCACCTTTTATTAGCTCAAAACACTTATTCAGTATTAAACTTTCCCTATTCCACTTACTAAGGTGGTTTCTGTTTCTTGATTGATATAGAATTGGTACTGAAGTAGTCACAGGAGACAGATCATTAAAGACAGGATTTTTAGAACTGGTTTAGTCATGCCTTTGGGTTAAAGCACAGTGCTGAACCCTTGTCAATGGGAAATTGGGTGTTAGTAATCCAGGGTATGCATGGGCATAACAATCAAGTTATCTCCTGCAGTTAACTGTATAGTGTCTACTGAAGTAAAATGCCCTAGGAGTCCAAGTTCTGCTACCTTTGACCATTACAAAAATAGTGATAACTGCAAAGACAACGCTGTGCAAAAGATTCCCCTGAGTGCATAGGACATTTAACAGAAAGAAGTAACAAGCTTAGATCCTTAAATTCTCAGGAGGAGTCATGGTCAGACTAGAGACCATGGGCTGATGTTGCTACAAAATTAAACACAAAATTTGTGTATGTTGCAACCTTACAATGTCAGTTGAATTCCCAGTTTCACCAAGTTTCTTATGTGATAGAGCACTGACTGGGAAGGGAAGAACACTGAACTGTGGAATGGGAGTGTCTGGTTAGATTCTGACAAAACTGAAAGCCCTGAACTTCTGAGTCTCACAGCCAGTGCCAAGTTTGCTCTCCTGTGTCTGGGTAGACTAACCTTCTGGGGTAGATGCCTTACAAGGGATGTTTAACCTTCTGAAGAACTATCACAATCACTTCTCTGCGGTCACTAGACCCCTAACTTGGATGAAATCTCAGCATGCTCTAGGGCAGAGGTCGGCAACAAACCTTTTCTTAAAGGACCAGAGAGTAAATATTTTCAGCATTGTAGACCATATGGTCTTTGTCACTACTACTCAACTCTGCTACTGTATGTAGTACAAAAGCAAAATCTAGACAATATATAAATGAGTGGACATGGTTGTGTTCCAATAAAATATTATTTATATAATTAGGAAGTGGGCTGGATTTGCTGTCCTCTGCTATAGAGAAAGGAATCCAAAAGCTTAGGGAGTAAGAATGTTGAAGTAGACTTTTCATATGGAACCTGTATACTTGTCCACCAACTACATTGCCCCCAAAAGCTAAACAGTCCCTTTACAAAAGCATTAAGGAATTCATTAATTAAGGGCAACATCTACATCTTTGAAAAGCCTCTGTGATATTCTCCTATGTAGATCAGGAAGGGAGATGTTTCCATTAATGTGGGCTCCCGGATTCAAAAGGGATCATCTAGGAAAAGCAGAAACCAAGTAGCAGTACTTAAAAGAGCAGATTATTTTACCAAAAAGGGCAGCAGGAATGTCTTAATAATCAGAATGCTTTAGCCTGTGGAGATTTTTGTTGGTGACTAATCAGTCATGGTATCTGCAGGAATGAAATAGATGAGAGTAGGCTACTAGATTAGTGTCTGATCCATATAACGAAAAAACTCCTAACCTGGTGACTAAAAAACCTGACTTCTGTTACCATAATGGAAAGTCACAGATTCTCAGCCTGTTTTTAGAGCTGAGCCAATTCACATACTCAGAGCCCCTTGATTAAAGGGAAGGCTAAGTCCCATCGAGAAGGGCCCTGTAGCAATGCCACAATATATTAAGTAAATCTTTTCCAACAATCAGTGGTTACAAATGACTCAACTGAAGAAAAGGAAATACTCAAATGTTCAGAAATTAGTAAACAGGGGCTCTGAACTGACACTAATTCTGTGGATTCTATCCAATTCCTGATTGTAGCAGATATACTAAGGTGGATTTTATTTTAATGTTTCTAAAGATTTCTTTGAGAGACAGAGAGACAGAGACCCCCACCACAATCTCACTTTCTCACTTTCTCTGGGGCAGAAGGTGAGGAAGAGAAGCAGCCGTCCTGCTGAGTGTGGAGCTTGATTTGGGGTTCAATTCCACAACCCTGGAGATCATGACCTGAGCTGAAATTAAGAGCTGAATGTTTAACCAACTGAGCTATCCAGGCACCCCTAAGATGATACTAACTGTGGATAATAAATTTAATCAGGTAGCGATGCTGACGAAGGTACTCTTCCAGATCTCTACCAACACAAACACACACAGCCCCTAATATTTTGCATGCAGTTATTTCCCTGGTTAATGCTTTTTTTCTCCACCCCCAGTTTGTAAGGACCACCAGAGCAGTCTGCTTTTACCTGGCTTATATCTGTGCACACCTTCAAAGCCTTGCCTCAGGGCTATTCAACTCTCCTGTTCTTTTTTGTTTGTTTGCCATAATATAGTCCACAGAGATCCTGATCATCTTGACATTCCACAAAACATCTCAATGGTCCACTACATTGATGACATTATGCAGAATGGATCTGGGGAGCAGGAAGCAACAAGCACTTTAAGTGTCTTAGATGTAAGTGAATCAAGAGAGTGGAAGATAATTACCACAAAAATTAAGGGGCCTGCCACCTCAGTGAAGCTTCTGAGGATCCAGTGATATGGAATATGTCAAGATACTCCCTTTAAGGTGAAAGGCTGCTACACATTCCAAAACCTACCACAAACAAAAGGAGTAAAATCCCTGCTTTGCCTTTTAGAAGCCTATATATTTGAGTATCATGCTTCTACTCGTTTATCAAGTCACTTAAAAGGCTTCCAGGGGACCAGAACAAGAGGGGTAAACTCATCTTTCACTAGGGCCTTATAATATAGCAAATTCAATGATATTCAAAGTGTCTGTGGTAAACAGGGATGCTATATGAAGCCTCTGGAAAGCTACTAAAGGAGAACTATACTGCAGACCTCTTAGATTTGGGAGAAAAATCCATACCCTCCTTTACAGATAACTATTTTCCCTTTGAGAAGTGTTTTGGCCTTGCTACTAGGCCTTGGTAGAAAGTAAATGCCTAGCTATCCTAACTATGGGGTATCAGGTGACTATGTATCATAAGCTTCCTATCATGATTGCAAGTTACATGACCAACCTAGCCATAGACTGGGTGTGCAGAGCAGCAATCTATGATCAAATGGAAATGGTATATAAAAGACCAGTCTTTCACAGACCCGGAAGTCAAGAGTAACCTGCACGAACAAGCGGCTCAGAATCCAACAATAATCCCTTCTACAATCTCTCTTCTCTCAATCTATACCTATGGCCTCATGGGTATTCATTAATGATCAGTTGGCTGAGGAAGAAAAAACTTGAGCCAGATTTACAGATGTTCCTCTACAGTATATGTTGATAGCCCCACTCAGGGGTGACCCTGAAGGATAGTAGTAAAGGTAAAATTTCACAATGGGCAGCACCTTGAGCAGTACATTTGGTTTTCCCCTTTTGTGGTGAGAGATGACCAGATGGACAAATTTACACAGACTCACTACCATCTGTTAACTATTTGGATGATCAGTTGAGGACTGGATTCTTTCAGGATTAGAAAATTAGAGATTAGAAACAAGGAAATCTGGAAAATGAAACTTTCAGAAAGAGTAAAAGATGTGAAGATTTTTGTGTCCTACGGAATGCCCAACAAAAAGTGTCCACTAAGGACAAAAAAATATGAAATGGGTATCAGAAGAAGGAAGTCAGAGATATCAACCACAGCCCATAACCAGTTATGGAAATAAGGACTATACAGAAATGCTTATTATGTATATACATATTTACTTTTTAAAAAAATATTTTATACAAATTTGTTGGTGGTTAAACTTTATCATTTAGTCTTAAGGTAACAGAATATTCAGTAAGACTATGACTAAATTTGATAGACTGAACATAATCAGCAATGGATACAGTGACTGTTGGAACTGTGTATCTTCTAATTTGGGGGAGAGGGTGAGAATTTCTTCACTTGTACCAGTTATATCTGCATCTCTTTGGTTAGAAACTTTTTGGGTAGGGATGCCTGGGTGGCTCGGTTGGTTAAGCCTCTGCCTTTGGCTCAGGTCATGATCCTAAGGACCTAGGATCAAGTCCTGCATCGGGCTCCTTGGTCAGCGGGGAGCCTGCTTCTCCCTCTGTTTGCCACTCCCCCTACTTGTGTGCTCTGGCTTTCTTTCTGACAAATAAATATAATCTTAAAAAAAAAAAAAAGAAACTTTTGGGGTAGAACATAAATAAAGTTTCTAGTCCTTAGCCAGAACATCAAGTGGTTGGGAGTTATTTGGGTTATGGGGTAACCAAAACCAAAAATAAAGGTTCTGGTCCTTAGCCAGAACCTCAAGTGGTTGGAGTTATTTGGGTTATGGGGTAACCCAAACCTTCAAAACCAAATGATGTGAAATCTCAGTATCTCTACCTGTTTTTTTTTTTTTTTCCTGGTTACTGTTCCATTAAGTTTTACCATTGGTCATGATAGACCATGAAACATCCCAGTGAATCCCTCTGGGTTCCAGATACAGTCCCCTTTGCCCTTAGTGTGTAGCAATAACTCAGTTTCCTCTCTGCAATTGGGATCGATCACTCCAGCCAGAGAGTAAGAGCCCCTTACTCTGCTTGTTGTTTCACTGGCATAAGGAGCCCAACATGACCAGGTGGCAGTCTGTCCTTCCAGTTCAGAGAAAGCATTATGTCCTCTGATAAAGCCAATAATACTGGAAGATAATTTTTTCCAGGTCTGATACAAGACATAAATCTACAAATTCAGGAAGCACAACAAACCCTAAACAGAGTAAGTTAAAAATGAAGCACCATACATGATAGTTATTAAACTACAGAACTATAGAATAAGAGAACAAAGGAAATGAGGGGAATAACTCTCAAGCAGAACTCCAGAAGCAGTTAAATTAGCATTAAAGAGTAAAAAAAAAAAAAACCCAAAACATAATCAGTAATAGTATACCAAAGGCAGAGAGGGACGTGGTCATAATTCACCCAGAGTGGCAAAACGCCATCTATCAAAAATTTTTAAACAATAATAATAAAGCTGAATAAAAATCAGTTTGCTTTTTAGGGAGAGTGGGAAGTATAAGCTTCCAGTTATGGAATGAGTAAGTCATAGGGATGAAAGCATATGGAATATAGTCAATACTACTGTAATAGTCTTGTATAGTGATAGACAGTAGTACATTGCAGTGAGCACAGCATAATGTATAGAGAAGTTGAATTACTATGTTGTATACCTGTAACTAATGTAACATTGTGTGTGAACTATACATTAACAACAAAAAAATAAGCTTGCTTTTTAAGAATTGCAATGTCAGGGGTGCCTGGGTAGCTCAGTCAAAAGTGGCCAACTCCTGGTTTTTGCTCAGGTCATGATTTCAGGGTCCTGGGATGGAACCCCATATCGGGCTATGTGCTCAGCAGGGAGTATGCTTGAGGATTCTCTCTCTGTCTCCCTCTGCCTCTCCCCCTGCGTGTGCATGAGCACACACACTCTCTCTCAAAATAAAACACTCTTTAAAAAAAAAGATGAATTACAATGTCAGTGATACTTTTGCTGGTGCAACAGAACACTTGGAATGCCACTGGTTCAGACAAAGAAGTCTTTATTAAAGAAACTCTAAGACTGTATTTTTTTTTCTTAAGATTTTATTTATTTATTTGATAGAGACCACAAGTAGGCAGAGAGGCAGGCAGAAGATGGTGGGGAAGAAGGCCCCCACTGAGCAGGGAACCTGATGTGGGGTTCAATTCCAAGACCCTGGGATCATGACCTGAGCTGAAGGCAGAGGCTTTAACCCACTGAGCTACCCAGGTGCCCCTAAGACTGTATTTTGGAAAAAAAATGATAAAAGAAAAATATCTGAGATACAAGAAGAAAATATGAACAAAGAAATGTATAAGCATAGATAAACCTAAGTAAAAACTGACTGCATTAAATAATAATACCCAATTGAAGAGGAGTTTAAAATTTTTTTCAAAAATTAAAGACAGAACTACCACATAATGCAGCAATTCCACTCCTGGGTACTTATCTGAAGAAAATGAAAACACTTATTCAAAAAAAGGTATATGTACCCCCATGTTTTTTGCATCATTATTTACGATAATCAAGATACAGAAACAACCTAAGTGCCCAATGATGGAAAAATGGATAAAGAAAATGGTGTGTAAACACACACACAACAGAATATTATTCAGCCATAAAAATGAATGACAATTTGCCAAATACCATACCATCTGATATGTGGGATCTAAAACAAAAACAAAAACAAAACACACACACACACACATACACACACACACACCCAAGCTTATAGTTACAAAGAACAAGATTGGTGGTTGCTACTGGCAGGTGGGCCAAGTGGGTGAGGGGGTCAAAAGGTATGAAAGTCCAGTTATAAAATCAGTAAGTCATGGAGATATAATGTACATCATGATGACTATAGTTAATAATACTGTATTGTATATTTGGAAGTTGTTTAAAAAGGAGATCTTAAAAGATCTCATCATTGGGGCACCTGGGTGGCTGAGTGGGTTAAGCCTCTGCCTTCGACTCAGTTCATGATCTCGGGGTCCTGGGATCGAGCCCCGCATCTAGCTCTCTGCTTAGCAGGGAGCCTGCTTCCCCCCTCTCTCTCTGCCTGTCTCTTGGTCTACTTGTGATCTTTCTCTCTGTCAAAGAAATAAAATCTTCAAAAAAAAAAAGTAGATTAAAAAAGGTTCTCATCATAAAAAAACAATTTGTAACTATGTATGGCAATGGATGTTAACTAGATTTACTGTAATGATCACAATATATTTCATAATATATATCACAATATATACAAATATTAGATCATTATGTTGTACACCTGAAACTAATATGCTATATGTCAATTATACTTCAATTAAAAAAAGAAAGTTAAACAACAACAAAAAAAAGAAAATCTGAGGGGTATTAAAAGCAAGTATGTTCAAATTTGACTGATAAGGATTTCCGATGGCCTTGTGAAGAAAAGAATATTTGGTACCATGATTTCCTGTGTAGACAAAGGTGTGACTGTGGTTTTGTGATTTTACTGTAAACCTTCATGTAGAAAATTCAATACAGAACCACTGAGATAATATTTGGTAATCTTTTCTAGTTCTCAGGGAGAAAAACCCACCAAAGAATGAAACATCCATAACTCAAAAGAGAGAGAGAGAGAGAAGGGGCAGTGACTGGGGTTCAATTATTCTAGAGGTTGTAATTAATTTTAGATTTTTAGTTAAGTATAAATATTAAATATAGTAACACTAAAAAAAAGAGAACAGACTCTGACTCTTAAGTCAATAGATGGAAATAAAAATAAATTACAAATTCATGTTACCTAAGTTCAACTTGGCCCTTATTATGGCCTGACAATCCTTTCCTTCATCTGCTGATTCTCACTTCTTTTTTTTTTTTTTTAAGATTTTTATTTATTTACTTGACAGAGAGAGATCACAAGTAGGCAGAGAGGCAGGTAGAGAGAGAGAGGAGGAAGCAGGCTCCCCGCCAAGCAGAGAGCCCGACACGGGACTCGATCCCAGGACCCTGAGATCACGACCTGAGCCAAAGGCAGAGGCTTTAACCCACTGAGCCACCCAGGCGCCCTGATTCTCACTTCTTATAGTCACAATTTCCAAACTTTTCAACAAGAGCTCCTCCTACAATGCCTCCATGCTATAAAATAATATTCCCTACCAGCTCATTAAGAAATTCAGTTATCTGTACATCCTTAATTGCCCTAGGTTAATAATATCTGCCTTGCTCTAAAAATGGCACCTCTTATCTCTCTATATGGACAGGCTAGCTTCATTTGATATTTACAAATGTGCTCAGTTCTGTTTCACCCTAAAATGTCCTCCCTTCAATTCTGCTACCTCTTTTTAAATTAAGGCCTTTTTTCTTAGTCATAAAGGGTGGAAAATTTAGCTTCTGTTTTCTTCCTACATTCTTGTATTTTTTCTTTCCAACATAACACTGCAAACTGACTCGGGATAGGTATGATCAGAGGAAGTGCCACAAAGCAAAGATTGGGTATAATTTTCTTTATATATCATCATGAGCAAGCATACATGGAATAAATATTAAAAGTCTTTTTTATATACCTACTATTGCTTTCTTACATTTGTGAGGGTTGGAAAACGGTGATAACTTATTCTATATTCAAGCCTGAGAGCCTCTTACCCTTTTTCAGTTTCCGGACAGCCAACATACAATGACTAGGAGAGAGATCCCATATTCTTAAGGTTTTATCATCACTTACAGTAGCACAGATGGGCAGATAAGGATGTGTAGCCAAACCCCACACCTCTCCTTCCATGTGTCCCTACAAAGAGAACACAGTTAAGACCAATTGAACCTAAATATATGTGTATTTAGAAGAAAACTACAGACAACTGATAATATATAATGATAGGATAACAAATACTACAGTAATCTAATAAAACTTTTTATCTTTGGACTATACCTTAAAATGCTTTTGTATCAACCTTCTCTTCACAATTACAATATAATCAAGTTAGTGTAAAAATTAGTTTAAAAATCCTGAAATTTCACTGAGTGGAGAGAATAGGAATTGGCCGCCTTGGAATGTTAAAAATCGCCGTACAGGAAGAACTCCGTGCATTCGACAGTAAGGAGTGCTGTAGACCTACTCCCCAGTAAAACTGATGAAATTTAAAAAAAAATTTTAAGGTCTCTGGAAATGGTTCCAAGGAGTTATGACAAAAGAAACATTTATTCAAAAAACCTGCTAAAATCTGGTAAGAACAATGGGAGTTTTGCAATATTTGAACTGAGACCCACTCCTTTCCTGCCTCTTTCCAACGTATCAACTTGAAAAGTCCACACCAGCCTGATGTAACCAAAAACACAGAGAGTGGGCACTCTCTTTCCCTACACCCTAATCTAATGGGCTATCTTCCCAGAAGGAGCAGATGACTAGCATTTCATCTTGCCCCCAGCTTCCTGCTAGAGGTTAAATCCTTGATGAATTCCCTTCTGCCCACCCACTTATTCTGAGATAGAGGCTCTACATTGGGAGTCATGCCACTAAGAATACCAGGGGCTTTAGTACAATCCAAGAAGACCTAAGGCTACTACTCCCCACTACTCCCACCCTAAACTGAGCACTCAGCTTCTAAAGCAAGGGACACTCAGAAAGGAGCACTCCATTGCCCTCACCCTCAACTCCAGAGCCTTGGATCAGAGATTGTGCTTGGAGGAAGAAGCAAGCAAGCAAACAGCTCCTAATCTCTTCTCAAAGGAAATGACTACATTATTACATAGTGTAGGAAAGTTTAAGCCTAAAGATGCTTTTGAAAATAATGAAGGTTATGATGAAAGGTACTTGGAGGTAACTGGTACTTATTATTTATATAAGCTAAACAGAAAGCCAGTGAGTTTGTCCAACAGAACCAGGGTAATCTCAGGGGAGAGTGATTCAAGTCAAAATAAATCTCAAAACACTAATCTACAGAATGGATGTCCATTTTAGGGAGCCTGAATTTGATCAGTTTGATCTGTTGGGCAATTTATGCTCTGGGACAAATTTTGAGAACAGTAGAGCAATCAGCCAGCAATGTAATGGACTTAGTGGCTGGGTATGGCCAGGGAAAAAGACTATCAAAGAGGAGAGAACACTTCCTGAATCATTTTATGGAGCCAAGGAATCTGATAGCAAAATCAGACAGACATCACAAAGAAACTATAGACCAATTATCCCTTATATACAGTATGTGGATGTTAAAATCCTCAAAAATAGCAAATGGATTCCAACACATACAAAAACAATCATACACCACAACCAACTGGGGTTTATCCCAGGAATGCAAGGTTGGTTTAAAAGGTGAAAACCAATTAATGTAATACCCCTTATCAATAGAATTAAAATAAAAACCACATGACCATTTCTCAATAGACAAAGAAAAAGCATTTGACAAAGGACATACTGTTTCACGATAAAAACTAGCATCAAACTAGGAACAGAAGAGTAATTCTTCAATCTGATAAAGAACATCTATGAAAAATCCAGTTAGCATTAAACTTAATGATAAGGAGTGGTGACTTCAAGCCTCATCTTGGGTCTAGACATTACTTAAACATAATGGTAAAATATTGGGATGCTCCCTCCCTAAAATTAGAAACAAGACAAGGATGTTCTCACTACTTCCAGTCTACCTTGTACTGAAGATTCCAGCCAGGATAATTAGGCAAGAAAAAGAAGTAACAGGCATTCTGATTGGAAAGGGAATAGTAAAACTATATTTACAGCTCATATGATCTTAATGTTGAGAAAATCTGAAAAATCCACTAAAAAACTATTAGAATGAGGTCTGTTATTAAAAAAAAACAAAACTGTGAGATCTCTATACTGTAAACTATAAAACTACTGAAAAAAGTTAAAGATCTAAAAAAAAAAAGAGATCCCATGTTCATTGATATAATATTGTTAATAGATGCCACTCCCCAAACTGATCCACAGATTACTACAAAGACTGCTGCACATGTTTTTTCTTAATACATCTGAACACGCTTCTGTTGTGTGCATACATCTACATACTTTTTTAATTCCAGTGTAGATAATCATACAGTGTTAGTTTCAGGTGTATAGCAGAGTGATTAAACAGTTCCATATATTACTCAGTGCTCACCAAGATAAGTGATTTTTTTTTCAAAGATTTTATTTATTTATTTATTTGTCAGAAAGAGAGAGAGAAAGCACAGAAGCAGGCAGAGAGGCAGGCAGAGGCGGAGAGAGAAGGAGGTTCCCTGCTGAGCAAGGACCCTGTGATTATGACCTGAGCCGAAGGCAGCAGCTTAACCCACTGAGCCACCCAGGCATTCCAATAAGTGTATTCTTAATCCCCTTTATCTATATCACCCATCTTCCAACCATATCCCATCTGGTAACCATCAGTTTGTTCTCTATAGTTAAGGGTCTGGTTTTTGGTCTCTTCCCCCCCCCCCCTTTGTTCATTTGTTTTGTTTTTTAAATGCCACACGTGAGTGAAATCAGATGGTATTTGTCTTTCTCTGATTGGCTTATTTTGCTTAGCATTATACTCTCTACCTCTATCCATGTTGCCATCTAGCAAATGGCAAGATTTCTTTTTAAGATTTTATTTATTTGACAGAGAGAGACACAGCAAGAGAAGGAACACAAGCAGGGGGAGTAGGAGAAGGAGAAGCAGGGTTCCTGCTGAGTAGGGAGCCTGATGCAGCTCCATCCCAGGACCCTGGGATCATGACCTGAGCCAAAGACAGAGATTAAACTACTGAGCCACCTAGGTGTGCCTAGATTTCATTCTTTTTTATGGCTGAATAATATTCCACCGTGTGCAGGCGTGTCTATATGTATATATATAAATCTTTTTTATACATTCATCTATTGATGGATACTTTGGTTGCTTCCACAATTTGGATACTGTAAATAATGCTGCAATAAACATAGGGTGCATGTACCTCTTCAAATTAGTGTTTTTTGCATTCTTAAGTTAAATACCCTGTAGTGTGATTACTGAATCACAGGGTAGTTCTAGTTTTAATTTTTTGAGGAACCTCCATGCTGCTTTCCAGAGTAGCTGTCCCAGCTTGTATTCCCAGTACACAAGCGTTCCTTTTATTCCACATCCTTGCCAATGCTTGTTGTTTCTTGGGTTTTTTATTTTAGCCATTCTGACAGGTGGGATGTGATATCTCACTGTGGTTTTGATTTGTATTTTCCTGTATGTCTCTACACTTTTTAGTTTTATATTATCTCATTTCTAGCATGGAGTTTCTCAACAATTTCTGTACTATTTTGGTTTTTTTTTCTAGATGATTTTTTAAAACTCTTCCCATAATTTCTGAAAAATTTCATTTGGATTTGGTTTATGATCATATAGAATTTGTAAGTTATTTAGATCTTTTAGATTATTAGTAAAACTTTATAGTTTTCTTAACACTGATCTTGCATATTTTTTCCTGATTATTGTATAGTTTTCTTTTTCATTTCTTCAAAAAAATTTTTTTTGTACCATGTTTTCTACCATTTTTTTACCGTATTTTCTAACTGATTATTGCTGATTTGAAGAAATGCTATTGATTTTTACATGTTGATTCTGAATCTCACTTTACAGGACTCCCCAATTTGTCCTAATGATTTTTCAGTTTATTCTCTGGAATACCCAAGATATAGGGTTATAATATCTGCAAATACTGACAGTCTTATCCATTTGTTTCCAGTGCTTACACTTCATGTTTTTCTGGATTGGCTAAGACCTCACACACAATTCTGGACAATAATGGACAGAATGGTATCCTTGTCTTGTTTCTGATATTTAGGAGAGAGACAACAGATTTTTTTTTTTAAAGATTTTATTTATTTATTTGACAGACAGAGATCACAAGTAGGCAGAGAGGCAGGCAGAGAGAGGGGAGGAAGCAGGCTCCCCGCTGAGCAGAGAGCCCGATGCGGGGCTCAATCCCAGGACCCTGGGATCATGACCTGAGCTGAAGGCAGAGGCTTTAACCCACTGAGCCACCCAGGCGCCCGAGAGACAACAGATATTTAAAATCTTACACACTATAATAAACATAAAAAATAATAGGATGTCATTTACCACTTCAAACCTTTTCTTATAATTATAAAATTGCCTGTTGTTTTTGAAAAGTTCTGTCCATAGATTCATCTGTAAAAGTGTACTTGTACTGATATTTTCTAAGAGATCATAAACATGTTAAACACCATGACTCCATCATCTTTTTATTTCAAAGGAATATTATGTGACTGAAGTTCAATAGTAAGACACCAAATTTGAACAATAAATTTAATATAAAATGTTTTGTTATTTGCTTATAAATTCCCCTTGGCACATTAGGATTTTATATTAACATTAAAGTATGTGCAGTGCTCTCTGTATGTGTGCTCTGTGTTGTTTTAACAGAAGTGAGGTGGGAGGAAATTGAGGTTGGAGAAGAAATAAGTCTGTAATAAGAAAGAACATAATTCTTTTTCCAGAATAAAAGGTAAACTCAAAATTGGTGTTACTATATAGAGTTGCAGGAGGACAGCTTTTCAGTAGGGTAGATCCTACCTCATTTTCTGTGTTTTATAGTATTGTCTTCCTACTTTCAGAAAAACAATACATATAGGAAATGTACAACTAAAAAATTAATACAGCATTCCTGATAAAAATGTTAAGGATCAGCTGATCCTGCTCCTTCATTTTTTATTTCTACCATACAAAAGTTTACATTGCTAGATTTTTATTATTAACATTTTCACTGACAAATGTTTTCAGCAATTGTATTTTTAGCATACATTCATTTTTTAAATTAGAAACTTAATAATGAAAATAAAGAGTTTCAAATAAAAACAACTGCCTGACATTCAACAAATATACTTCAAAGAAATAAAAATAAGTATGAAATAAAGTGACTTGGTTTAATTAATTACAACTGTTTTTTCTTTTCACTGGTTTCTTGTTTTACAATAAGAAATTACTTAAAGTAATGGCAGTTACTCCACATGATAACATGCATATTTATTTACTGGTATCTACTCACTTAGCTATAATTAAATTAAAAATTTTTTTGTATGTATTATCAAATATTTCCCTAATTTAACATTATTTTCCACTACTATTTATTTTTGGCTCTTAGGTATTGAATCAATTGCATACAAAGAAAAAAACATATATTATCTTTTCAAATTACCTGGACCAGAAGTGTTATTGGGCCACTTTTATCCACTTCTAGTATTTCACCATTCTTTGTGCCAACTAAAATATGACCATGTCCTAATGATATGGCACGTATAGATGGGTTATCTTCCAAGAGAAGACCTGAAATGTTAAATGAAGATGTTCTTCTAGGTATAAAGTTACTAGAACACAAAGATGTATATATTGCCAATGATGCTCTTTTGACAATTAAAATCACATTACTAGGGTGCTTTCCCCTGTATATTTCCAAACCACTCAATTTGCTAATCTCAAAAGAATCACCTACATACTATAATTTCCTATTATCCCAGATCTTTTACTACTGTTCTGTTGCTTCTTTTCCTCTTATATTTGTGTATTTGCCCCTCCCCATTCACCTCCTTACCTTCTTTGAGCACCTACAATATTCTGGTTAGTAATTTTAATTCAACTTAAGATTGATTCATTTATGTAGACTGTGTCCTAGGAAGGCTTCAGAGATGTAACTGGTAAACATAACAGAGCCAGCTCCTGCTCTTACAGAGCATACAATGAAGAAAACAGACCCTGTGTGAGGAGTGTATTGAAACAGGGCAATTGTAAAGGAATTTTCCCTTTCTTGAGGGGGTAGAAGGGAGATAGAAGTGGAAGAAATCACCTTATTGAGATCTGAAAATGAGTCTGTGGTCAGGTAATTGGAAGAGGCAAGAGGGAGGAGAAAGGGAAAATTTTAGGCAAAGTAATAGCATACAGAAAGGCCTGGAGGTCACAGAGAATATGATGTAGTACCTTAACACACTGACGAAAGGATAAAAGGAAGGGCCTGCAAGGATCGATGGGAAAGGTCAACAAAACACGAATGTGAAACAAAATGCCAAGCTTAAAAACAAATTCTTTACTGGTGGTAAGTGTGATGCTCATCTGTCAATTCTCTCTGGAACATTAAAAATGATCAAAATTACCATGAATAATCTTGTGCTTTGTTAATATTTTTCCATCTGTATCAAAGAAAATAGATTTTTGAAAGGACAGCAAGAATTGTGGCTCTACTTAAATGGCTTCTCCCATTAAATTCTGATGCCTATCTAGTAAAGAAGGAAAAATGTATTCCATGTGCTCCACCTCAGGGACCACACATGTTAATGAGTAATTAATAGCTTATCCTACAAAGGGAATTAAATTTAAAATCATCTTTATTTTTTTTTTGAAGACTTTATTTATTTGACAGAGAGGAAGAGAGCATAAGCAGGCAGAGCAGCAGGCAGAGAAAGGAGGAGGAGCAGACTCCCCATTGAGCAGAGAGCCCAATGTGGGGCATGATCCCAGGACTCTGGGATCATGACCTGAGCTGAAGGAAGATGCTTAACCGACTGAGCCACCCAGGCACCCCTCAAATCACCTTTAGATCCTGGTGCCAAAGCAGCTCTTTTGATAGCATAGGTCTTGAGACATCTTTCAAAGGAGTCATCCCAAAGAGCTACTACACCATCTTTTCCTCCAGTTACAAATCCCTTTGAAAGTAAAATCTTCAAGTTAATAAAGATCTAAATATTTCTAAAAATAAGAATCTTCCTTACATTGAAAAATTCTAGAGGAAAGAACATTAACAGCTAAAAGTTACAGCTTGTGAGCAAATTAGCATAAGAATCAACTGTTTTTTTTATGTATTAGCAAGGAATCTGCAAAAATATTTACAGGGACACTGAACAATCTACTTTTAGGACAGAATTTTAAGAACAAGGTTTGTAATCTGCAACCATAAGGTAGTTCTAACACTTTCAACAAGATACATATTTTCTCTTGGAGGCTTCATAATCCCATCCTTCATATAAACAGGATCACAGGATATGGTGATAATATGGTCAAATAATTGTTGACACATAGAAAGAGATTAATAAATATTAAGTTAAACTTTTTTTTTTCATAGCAGACCCATTTCACTGTGTTTAGGAGTTTGAAAAAGGAATAAAAGAAGGTAGGAAGACTCCGGTTCACAGATTATTAATGAGTGGCTCTGCTTAGCAGAAAGACAATATTCCTTTACTTGTGAAAATGCTCTACAATCCATGATCAAATTATATTTAACTTAAAAATATCTATAGAATACTTACTTTTTCCAATGCATGCATACTGAACACTGGCCCATCATGTGCTTTAACTGTTTTCACAAGAAAGACATCTCTCCAGATACACACATCTCCTGTGGATGTTCCAGAAAAAGCCATCTCTTCCGTCCATCCATACACTGCACACATCATCGTGTCATTTTTCCCCAGTGTGCCTACATAGCCTTTTCTTCCAATCAGTCCTCCTCCTGGTTCATGAAAAATATCACAGAAGTACCATTTTTAAAATGTATAAAATTCTAAAGTGATAAAATTTCTTTCCTACTGTAATTGTTTAAATGTGTAATAGTATGGAGACTTTAAAAGAAAAATAAAGGTCTCTCAATCAGCGACTTGCCTGGCTAAGACAGCCATATCCATGGCAGCTTTTAGGTCACCGCTCTTTGGATAAAAACATGTACACTAAGTCAGCTTTGATCAATTCTCAGCACTTCTGATTGTTCTTCAAAATTTTTATTATGACATATTTAAGAAGACAGAAAGATATAAAAAATAATATAAGAACATACATAAAATTACTAAAACCAAAGCATGATGCCAATCCCATCTCCCTTCTTCACCCTCTACTATTGTGAATGGGCTATTGACTACCTTCATGCATTCTTTAATACATTTTACTACTTATTTGTAAATTTTTAGGCAATAGGTCATATTTTTCACGTCTTAAGATTTTCTATAAATACCATTTTATGTACAGATGACCCTGAACACCACTGGTTTGAATTGCACACAAGTCCACTTTTACACATTATTCAACAGACGCAGTACTCTAAATGTGTTTTCTTTTCCTTGTGATTTTCTATTTAATATTTTCTTTGCTATAGTTTATCTTATTGTAAGATTATACTATATAATACATATAGCTTACAAAATGTGTGTTAACTGACTATGTCATTGGAAAGGCTTCGGGTCAACAGCAGGCTATTAGAAGTATTTGGAGAGTCAAAAGTCATATGCAAATTTTGGGGGGCCCCCAGGTGGCTCATTCGATTAAGCATCTGCCTTCAGCTCAGGTCATGATCCCAGGGTACTAGGATTGAGCTCCTCCTCAGGCTCCCTGCTCAGCAGGGAGTCGGCTTCTCCCTCTACCTCTGCCCCTTCCCCTGCTTGTGCATGCTCTCTCTCTCTCTCTCAAATAAATAAAAATATTTTTAAAAATGTTATACGTGGATTTTTTACTATGCCGGGGGTCAGCATCCAAACTCCCTGTGTCATTCAAGGATCAACTGTAATCCTTTGCAACTTGCTTTTATCACTAATAATCCACTATGGAATTTTATATACATTGATTTGTACCTCTAGAATATGCATTTTCATAACTATTATATAAACATTCCATTATATGAACCTAACAATCTGTTCATTTTCCTATTAATGGGCACTTAAGTTGCTTCCAAGCATTTGCTACTGAAAACAATGCTGATTTAAATATTCCTGTAAAGGTCGCTTCTATACAAATGCAAGAGATTCTCTAGGAGCGCCTAGGAATGACCACAGGGTATGTGCAAAAAGGAAAGCATACAGATGAGAGGTATCATCTGTTGCCAGACTGTTCTAGAAAGTTGATACACCAACTTACCCTTCCATTAATAGTGAAAGGAGATCTTGTTTCCCACCTTTCAGGAACATATGATATTGTCAGACTGGGGGATATGAAATACTAACTGAATTTTTTTTTTTTAAGATTTCATTTATTTATTTGACACAGAGAGACAGTGAGAGAGGCAACACAAGCAGGGGGAGTAGGAGAGGGAGAAGCAGGCTTCCCGCCAAGCAGGGATCCCGATGTAGGGCTCGATCCCAGGATGATGACCCAAGCTGAAGGCAGAGACGTTAACAACTGAGCCACCCAGGTGCCCCCCAACTGAATTTTATTGTGCCTTTCTTTGATTATTAATGAGCTTTGTCATATTTTCCTGTTTTTATTGGCCATTCATTACCTATTGATATCTTTTGCCCATTTTTTTCCCCAATTGAACTCATTCATTCTTTTATTATATATATATATATATACATATATACACACACACACACACACGTATGTGTGTGTGTGTGTGTGTGTGTGTATATATATATATATATATATATGCCAGGCACTATTCAAGGCACTGGGGTAGAGCTACAAACAAAACAGACAATACAATTCCCTGCTCTGTTCCCTGTTCGAGGCAGCGGGATCAGCAAGGGCCACCAATACAGTAATGTGAAAGAAACTTCAAAGAACAGTTTTGGAGGTCAGCATGGTATAGCAAAGAAAATAAGGGTGGAAGTAATGGGAGATGAAGCCACAGAGGTCAAAGGCAGTTACGGGCCATCTTAAGAATTTAACTTTTACTCTGCATGTGATGGGAAGTGGTTAGTAGAATAAAATTTGGCATATCACATATTAATAGGTTCATTCTGATTTCTGGTTTGAGAGTAAATCAGAGAATGGCAAAGAAGAGTTAGATGGCTATTTCAATCATCTGGGCAAATGATAAGGGTGGCACAGACCAGAGTGGTAGCACGGAAGATGATGAAAAGTGGTCATATTCCACACGTATGCAGAAGACGGTCTTTTTTTTTTTAATTTTATTTATTTACTTTAGAGAGCAAGAGAGCATGAACAGGGGAAGGGGCAAAGGGGGGGGGAAATGTCAAGCAGACCAACATGAGGCTTGATCTCATGACCCTGAGATCATGACCCAAGCTGAAATCAAGAGTCAGACTCTTAACCGACTGAGCCACCCAGACACCCCTGTCTTTTCTTAATGTAGCAGCCAGAGTAGTTCATGAACTTGTTAGGGTAACTAAGTAGAGTGGTAAGGGGGAAAAAAAACCCAAACAGGTTTAGACTTCTCTCAAAAGAAGAAGAAGATACATTATAAAATGAACATGTAAACAACAGTCTAAAGGTATTATAGTAGGTATATAAGAAACTGATTTAGCAGCCTGAGGGTAGAATTGAAGGGGGAGGGTTTTCATTTGGTTTTATTTAAGATGGAGAAATAACCCCATACCTGTAATGTGGAGTAGAAAAAAATAAAGAGGGAAAAGTGATGATGTAGGGAAGGGAAGAAGAACTGGATGAGATGAGAAGAGATGAGTATATGAGAAGAGAAAGGATCTAGTACACAAGTGAAGGGACTGGTTTTCACTAGAGCATAGTCTATCTGCAGCAGGAGAGACAACCTACAGGCTGTGGGCCAAGTCCTGCCACCACCTGTTTTTGTACAGAGCATTCAGGTTAGCACTGTAAGCTACAGAAGCCATGCCTGTTTCCTTTTCTACTCCTAGAGCCTGCCTTCCTGACAAATGGCTGCCAACTAGCAGCTGCCCAGGGTCTAAGCTGGTTGTGATCTACAAGTTGAGGACTTTGCGAATGGCAACTGCTGAGCACCTAGCAGTGGAATTATTATCCAGCAGTTGCCTTAACTTTGGCTAGCTGCCCCAAGTGAGAAGGGAGAACAACACAGTAGGACATAAGTGTCACTGGGGCATGACTATGGTTCCTCCAGACCAATCTGCAAGTCCCTTTCACTGCAACAAGTTGATCTTGGATACAATGTCTCCAGTTCATGGCAACTGGGTAGAAAGCAGGGTAGGAGTTTTCTCTCTTGTTCTATAAGTATTTACATAATATTTTTTTTATTATGTCCCTTGGGCCTGGGGACTGAAATATTTGCTGTCTCACAATTTACAGAAAGAGTTTGCCACTGCCGATTTAAATAATCAACTGGGTTTTCTGACAGACATAGCATAACATATTCCTACTGTACCAGGTCACATCATCACTGCACTCAAAAACTTTCAGTGGCTGCCTGCCCATACCAACCATGGAATAGAGTTCAAATTTCCTAGAGGTCAGCTTAATAATTTATGAGTTGGAATTCTCAAAGCCTAGTTCTGAGACCAGAGGTAAGAGGCTCCCTTCTAGCCTTAGGCCTAAGCCATCTTTACCTAATTTACATAAAGTTATGCATTTATCTGAGCACTTACTCAGATGAATAAAGTGGTTGCTTATTTTCTCACTTGTCTAGTGAACTCTGTAGATCAGAACCCCAAAAGTGAGGAAGGTTGAAAGGCACATCAAAGTTTTGACATTTATCCTTATGGTTCAGTTTTAGGTCTAGTATATGACTAATCAAACTTAAGGGAAAAAGTCATTCAATTGCAAATCTCTCTTTTTTTAAACATTTTATTTATTTATTTGAGAGAGACACAGTGAGAGAGAGCATGAATGAGGAGAAGGTCAGAGGGAGAAGCAGACTCCCTGTGGAGCTGGGAGCCCAATGTCGGACTCGATCCTGGGACTCCAGGATCATGACCTGAGCTGAAGGCAGTCGCTTAACCAAATGAGCCACCCAGGTGTCCTTTTTTTTTTTTTTAAACATTTTATTTATTTGAGAGAGAAATCTCTTCATTCTAAAACTATTTACTTTCTTTGTCTCTTATTTCAAAGAAATTTATAGGATTTTGTTTTGTTTTTCAAGACAAATAATAAGCATTACTTGCTCGGTATGTACAATTCTAAATAAGGTATTCTAAAATTTTATTAAATATATAGGAATAAAAATGTGAAAATACTTTTTTACTTTGTAAACGTATATACACTATGATCTGATGAGTTTGTGATAAAGTATTAAATCCAAGCGTGAATTTGAAAGTAACCTCAACTTGAGAAATCTCTTTACTAAAACTTTTTCTTATTTATGTTTTACTTCTTCTATATTTGTGTATTTTATCTGAAAGTTTTAAGTATGCTGGGACTTTGATATCAAACTGGTGGAATTTATAAGTGTACTATTATTTTATTCAGAAAAGAGACATTTTTTATCTTAAAATATGAACTTCTTCCATAGCACCTAACTTACAGTTACAATGGACTGAAGTTATACAACCTTCGTTTTCTGTATTATTTTACAGCATATAGAGAATTTTTGCATTTTTCATTTTCAGTCTGTACTAAAAAATGTGTCTTTAACAGAAGAAGAAGAAGAGTCTGAACATCACTTGATTAATCTCATAAGTTAAACACTTTAAAAAAAAATCTATTTATTTGAGAGAGAAAGAGATATCTTGAGCTTGGGGGGTGGTTATGCACAGAAGGGGGAAGGAGAAGCAAACTCCCTGCTGAGCAGGGAGCCTAACACGGGGCTCAATCTCAGGACTCCAAGACCATGACCTAAGTTGAAGGCAGCCACTTAACTGACCAAGCCACCCAAGCTAACCCAATTTAAACCCTTTTGAAAATATGAATACTACATTAATGTAGTCAAAAATAATGTCGTCAATATTGTAGACAATAAAGTCAATCGTACATTTGTTTAAAATATATCAAGATAGTTATGAATCACTTGAAAAAACAAATATTTTGGATACTTTTAGATTTTCATAAAAGATGAAAAGGTAACAGAATATTCTTGTATACTCCTTGCCCAAATCCCCCTAATGTTAACATCCTACATTACTGCAAACTAAGAAACCAACATGTTTGATGCATTTCTATTAACTGAATTCATTTCACCTATTTTCCACTAATGTCTCCTTTCTGTTCCAGGACCCAATCCAGGATACTTATCATTTCTTTCAAAGGAGTAAAAAAGAAGCACTTCCTTACCTGCTCTACGCCAAAATTTCACGTGTTTAATTCCAGCTGTAATTAATTTATCAGGCACGTAGGGGTTCATCTTTACAACAAAAATCTTATCTTTACTTCCTCTGAAAAAAAATACCAAAATGTTTTAACTCTAAAGATAAATCTCTCCTATAATAATCTTTTGCCTAATCCATACCCTATTGTGATTACTTCACTACTGAATCCTTTGCCTACATATCTCTCAGGTTTGGGCTATACAATCATGCATTTGTACAATTGTTATTTTGTCGTAATTTTACTTCTTCTCAACATAATCTTCAAACATAGGAACAGTAAGAACTGAACTTCTTTTGGATAGCACCTACTATAGTACTGTGACTAGGGAATTGTGGCATGAATCAGTTAAAGAAAAAATTTTTATAATATTTTGTTACAGCTTAATATAGCCATTCTAAACACAAAATTCCTTTCAAACTATCTTATATTTCCCATTGTTTATGTACTGAAAAAAGCATTTATCTCTATTTTAAAAGTGCTTTAATGTCACACATTAAGGAATAGGACGTTAAAAAATAATCTGACACTTGAGTACTTCCTCCTTTAAAGCAATTGTTAATATTTTTTATTATAAAAATAATACATGTTCATTTTAGAAAATTTAGAAGATGGAAAATGTGAGAGAAAATATACATAATCTATAGCTTCTTTGTGATATACAGGTGTATGTGTCATCTGTCACTCAAATATATGATTCGAGCATTTCCAATGGCCACATTGTAGATTACCATACAGTAGAATTCACTGTATAGAATTCACTTTCCCCATAAATGAAGAGTTTAGATAAAAGCTACTTCCAATGTATTATTACAGTAAAAGCAGGTTCACAAGGGATAAACCTACCAATGAATTCTCAAATCATTTGTCTTTTTACTGGGATTATACTACTTATTCAGGGGTAATAATTTTTTTAAAAGGTTACATATTTGATTTCAATACTGTTTTAATAGAAAAAAATTTTTAAGTAACTTCATTACTTTACCAGTGTGATATCAAGATTTTCCCCCACCTTGTTATTGAAAGTTTCTCTCCTTTCTTCCAGTCCCACAGCACAATAGTGTGACTATCATCTATTCCAACTGAAGCCAAACGTTTCCCATCAGCTATAAAAATTAATCAGAGAGAGACTGACCATTAACATTCAGAAGATAAAAACCATTCAGTACATATCCTAAAACCTACAGCAACATTTAAAATTTTATGAAATGATGTTAAATGTTAGGCACATACACATATAGCTATAAAAAGAACCAGAATTTGTAAACAGGGGAAGAACAATTTCTCAATGCATCTAAACATTGTTGACGTTGTCTTTGGCTTCATTTTCCTTATTTCTCCACCAGATTAGAATGGGGGAAGGAGGAAGGTAAGTGGGAAAAGATTTTAAAATGAGAAGGAAAGGAAAATAAAGAAAAGATTTACTTCAATTAAACTTACTGTAAGAATTCTATTTTGATATAGGACTCAGTGATTATGAAAAGTTAATTGAATGGAAAAAGATGTAGGTTACAACCGTGTTTTGTCATTAACGGGACTGTTTTCAGTGAAGGTCAATTATATTATTTGTTACTATTACCAAACAAGTAATGAAGTGTTGGACAAATTATTGAACTAGGTAAGTCATGCTGACAGCTGTGCACACGTTTACAAGTTGCAAAGGCCCAAGCTAGTTATACACTGGCCACTCTGCCACTTTTTGCAAACCTCAATTATTTCATTATCATTACTAGTGATTATTTTTCCTACTGACTCCTTCAGTTTGCCGTTAATCTTATTTCTTGACTTTTAGAAGATCCTTAAATGCATATTTATGCTTCCTCCCAATAACTCTTATTTTAGTAAGAGCTGCAGAAAGTACAAATTTACTGTTTCTTAAAATGAAATCCTCTATCAATGGCATTTCTCTCCTCTTCCCAATCCACAGCCTAGCTTTCATTGTAGATCTATGTGTATTTGTTAAACTTTTTTTTTTTTTAATTTTATTGAGAGAGAATGAGAGAGAGTGCATGAGTAGGGGAAGAAGGAGAAGCAGATTCCCCACTGAGAGTCGAGCCCAACGTGGGGCTCGATCCCAGGACCCTGAGATGACAACCTGAGCTGAAGTCAGATAGTTAAGCAACTGAGCTGCCCAGGAGTCCCTAAACTTTTAAATATACAGGAAAGAGCTAAAATCGCTTGAATTATTTTTATAAGATAGCTTGGATTTGTTACTTCATAGAAAAGTTACACAACAAGTATTTCAGAGTTAACCTCTTTCCTTCTTAGCTTTTACCCTAAATATTTTCATTTACCCTGTGGCTGTAAAAATATTACATGACATTGGGGTTTGCCTAAAGTGGGAGTTACATAACCACTAGTGGGTAATTCAGATGGTTTTAGATGTTATATTGACATTTAAAAATAGAAACATATTTATATTAACGGGTATTAAAAATAATACTCATTAAATTATAAGCCAGCTAGCACACCTACACTCTCAGCTCTGACTGGTTAGGACAATAGCATGCACATTTGAAAAAAATTGTGAAGGTCATAGCTAGGTAACAAGTTTAGGTAACACCAATTTAGACTATAATGCTATATATCACCTCTGCATTCTGATTATTGTTACTGAGACAGAAAACATCCTTACCTGAGAAATCAACAGCACAGACACCATATTGGTGACAGCCCTTTAATACTGACAATGGTTTAATGGTCTCTGTATCCCATATGTGAATTGAGGGATCTCTACCTACCTACAATAGAAAGAATTATAAAACTCATACAATTATTTATTTTCATATCTATTAAAAGGAAATAAAACAGATTTTACAGACTGTGTCTTGTTATAGGCATTTAGCAAATGAAAAATATAAGGCAGGTCATACATGTGACTGACATTTCTTTCATATATATATTTAATTAAAAAATTTATATGTATTTTAAAGATTATTTACTTATTTGACACCGAGAGAGAAAGAGAAAGCATGCACGCACACAGAGGGAGAAGGAGAAGCAGGCTCTCTGCTGAGCAGGGAGCCCAATGTGGGGCTATCCCAGGACCCTGGGATCATGACCTGATCCAAAAGCAGATGCTTAACCATTTAACTGACTCAGCCACCCAGGCACCCCTTTCTTATACTTTTTGAAATCCTAATGAGAATAGGCTCAGTGTTTCTAGAAATGTGCTACATGACTCACAAATCTGGTCCTATGCATCACAGTAAGGATAACGCTTACTGAGTGCCTATAGTTGGCTGTGTTCCCATGCTAGATACAATGAGCATAAGACATTCAGAAAAATTTTGCAAACTCATTAGGAAAACAAGATATTTTCAGTTAAATTAGAATATCTGATAACATAGGCTTAATGAAGTTGAAAAGGTTATAAAGATTTAGAAGAGTGGCGCCTGGGTGGCTCAGTGGGTTAAAGCCTCTGCCTTCAGCCTAGGTCGAGGCCCCAGGGTCCTGGGATCGAGCCCCGCATTGGGCTCTCTGCTTGGCGGGGAGCCTGCTTCCTCCTCTCTCTCTGCCTGCCTCTCTGCCTACTTGTGATCTCTGTCAAATAAGTAAAATCTTAAAAAAAACAAAACAAAACAAAACAAAACCTTAGAAGAGATGTTTGACCCGGGCCTTGAGAAGAACCATCTCAGATAAAAAGAGAAGTAAGTACATTCTAGGCCAGGATAATGGTATAAACAGAGGTACAAGGGGTTAAAGTACCGAAAGGTAAATAAGACTGTGAACAGACGATATCACTTATGTTTTAACTTAGGTTATATGTTCACTAATCCACAGGGAAACTATAATTAGTAATTATTCCTTTAGACTCAAGTGATAACTGTCTAAGTATGAGTATAAAAAGATAGAATAGCTTTGCCTATAAAGACAACTCCCAAAACAGTGAATATAGCTTACAATTATTGACACTGATTTTATATAAAGACATAATAAATAACAAGCCTGCCATCAGCCAATATTTCATTAGGTTTTGCAGCCCAAATGTTCCCCATGACTGTTAAGTTTGCTACTGAATTTCTGCATAGCATGGTATTTTTGAGAACTTTGCAGTACCATCATCTCCTGGTTCTCTGATCTCCTGAACTCTTACTACTGAGTTTCCTTTGCAATTTCATCACCTGTCCCTTAAATAAAAAGCTCCCCAAGATTCTGTCTTTAAAACTCCAGTCTTTTCACTCCATATTTCTGCCTTGGGGTATCTCAATTCCAGTTTCAGTGGTTAAATCAACAAATGACTCCCAAATTCTTCTAACCACTAAATTCTTCTTCTGAATTTAAGACTTACATATTCAATGGCCTAATGGACATCTCACATGGAAACAATGATAGTGATAACAACGAAGGTTAACATTTATGAAGAACTGACTTATGTCCCAGGAACTTTTCTAAACATTTATAAGGACTGACTCACTTAACAAAGCAATTCTAAAAGATAGGCACCGACAGTATCCCTATTTTTTCTTAAAGATTTTATTTGAGAGATAGCGAGTGAGAGAGAGAGAGCACAAAAGGAGAGGGAGAAGCAGACACCCCGATGAACAGAGAGTCCAAACCAGGCTTGATCCCAGGACCCCAGGATCATGACCTGAACCAATGGCAGACCCTAAACTGACTGAGCCACCCAGGTGCCCCAGTATCCTTATTTTGAAATAGGCATATAGAGGCTAGGTAATTTCCCCACAGCTAATATGTGGGGAAGCTTGGATAACACCCTGTTCAGTGCAGCCGAAGTAGTAACAGAATGAGTGTTATCAGAGCCTATTTGGGGCCTGTCAGTCAGGGATCAGGAAGAAGAAAGAGGTTAGGTAAGTTTTCAGATGTATTACTTAACCTAAGTCTTAAAATGAGTAGAAATTAGACAAAGTTGGACGGTTGAACAGAACTGGAGGGTAAGAATTTTCCAGAGGAGGGAACTAAGTAAAAGATGTGAAGCAGTCCTACACATGGACAAATTCTAAATAGCTCAAAAGGCAGAAGCATTGTTTACTAGGAGGTAACTGGTAAGAGATAAGAAAAGAAGCCTATTGGCCTAGGTTAAATGGCTTAAGTTGTATGCTAATGAGCTTACACATTAGCTTAAAAACTACTAATAAACACAGAAGAAAAGAAAGATTATTAGTGGGTTGGGGAAATGGTTAGGGGAGAAGTATGAAGATGGAAGACTAGTTGGTTGGTTATAACAAAAGATTAGCAATCATGAAGCCCAGAAGTGCCAGCAGGGATAAGGTAAGATATAAATACAAAACAACACATTCGTTGTAAAGAACTTAACTATATTGAGGGCAAATCTTGGCTGTAACTCTGGGACTGACTGGTTATAAGGTGTGAGGGAGAACAAGTCAAACTCTTGGGCTTAGACGACCAGGTTAATACATATTGTGTCACGTTCTAAGTAGGAAACACAAGGATAAACAGGCTTGATAGGAAAGCTTAACCTCATTTATCTCCATTCTAGACATGCTTAATCTGAGTTACCCGTAAGATACCTGAATGAGTGTGTTTTTAGTAAATTTTTAATTAATTTTATGTGTGTGTGTGTGTGTGTATATATATACACACACACATATACATACACACACACAGTAATTCATCCAACTCATACTAAATTGTGAGCTCTTGACAGGGGCAGCCAATCTGAATTGTGCTTCCCCACGACATTTAGTGTTGTTTTTTTTTTTAATTTTAATTCCATTAATTAACATATAATGTATTATTGGTTTCAGAGGTACAGGTCTGTGATTCATCAGTCTTATATAACACCCAGTGCTCATTACATCACATGCCCCCCCTTAATGTCCATCACCCAGTTACTCCATCCTTCCACCCCATCTCCTCCAGTAACACTCAGTTTTCCCAATGACTAAGAGTTTCTAATGGTTTATCTCCCTCTCTGGTTTCCTCATCTTATTTTTTTTCTCTTCCCCTATGATCCTCTGTTTTGCATCCCAAAGTTTATGGCAGCAATATCCCCGGTAGCCAAAATATGGGAAAAGCCCAGATGTCCACTGACAAAGGAATGGATAAAGAAGATGTGGTATATTATATATATAATTTTTTCAACTTTATTGAGATATAATTGGCATATAACATTGCATAAATTTAAGGTGTACAACCCGTTGATTATATAAATTCTCCTTTTACTGGAGACAGACTCGGCCCAGAGATAGCATAAGAGGAATCTGCAAAGAAACCTTACTCTAGGAATTTTGTCATATACTTACCTTCCCACAGTGTGTCACCCTTGGAAGCCTAAAACTGCTTTCCTTTGTTCTGTCATTTCTCCACGAGTCTACTGTGTCCTATATATGCTGAAATTCTAAGTCACCATTTTGAGTTACTTGGGTGTAGATTTCTCCAACATGGTGTGCACTATACCTGTTAATATACTTTTTCTTTGTATATTTGGCTTTTTATTAAAGAGCCCCAGCTGAAAACCTAGGAGGTCTAGGGGTGAAGTTTTGCTTCCTCTGCAATAGGTATCCAAGGATGTCCTGTGGGCATATTGACTTTTAATTTAATCTGGCCTGAATTCTCTCCAATCCCAGACTCATGGTAGCAAATGACCAGTTTTTCTACAGCCTTCTTTAAAGTAGTACCAGAATAATGTTCTAACTTCTTGCCAAACACAATGGGTAAATAATTGTACTCCAAGAGGCTATAAACTACAGATAAGGCTAAATGGTGCCCCTGAGGCCCTCACCAACCCTTTTAATTAGTTCTTCTTCATGCCTCTAAAATTTGAATACTTTAGGCTACTCACAGTTCTTTAAATAAGCTGTGTTTTGTGGGATTTTTGCCCCATGTTTACAAATAACACACTTAGAACACATTCTCCTACCTCCCCTATCAAGTAAAGTACTCAGCTCAAATGGCCTCAACTCCATGAGGGTTTCCCTGATCTATGTGGCACAATTAATCAGTCCTTTGTTACAATGCAAAAGGAATTTATGCATATCTCTACATTAGTGGTTCTCAGCAGGGGGCGATCTTTGCCTCCCAGGCAACATTTGACACCAAAGACATTTTTGGTTGTCACACTGAGTGGATGGTATTACTGACATACAGCGAGTACACTCCAGGGATGCTGCTAAACATACCATAATATACAGGATTGCATGGTACACAACAATGCAATTATCTTCACAACAAAGAATTATCTGGCCAAACAGACTCCTGGGTGGCTCAGCTGGTTAAGCAGCTGCTCAGGTCATGATCCCCAGGTCCCGGGATTGAGACCCACATTGGGCTTGCTCAGTGGGGAGACTGCTTCTCCCTCTGTCTGCTTCCCCTGCTTGTTCTCTCTCTCTGACCAATAAATAAATAAATAAAACCTCAAAAACAACAACAACAAAAATTATCTGGCCCAAGATATCGGTAGTGCTAAGGTTAAGAAGCCCTGCTCCAGGGGTGCCTGGGTGGCTCAGTGGGTTGAGCCTCTGCCTTCAGCTCAGGTCATGGTGTCGGGGTGCTGGGATGGAGCCCCGCGTTGGGCTCCCTGCTCGGCAGGGAGCCCGTTTCTCCCTCTCCCTCCATCTGCTTTCTTATAATCTCTATCTCTCTGTCAAATAAACAAGTAAAATCTCTTTAAAAAAAAAAAAAAAAAAAGCCCTGCTCCATACCTATAACGTTGTATCATGATTTTCCTTGCATGTATGTCTTCTCCTTCAGAATACGAAAGCTTACCATGGCAAGAACATGTCTTATTTATCTTTGTATTCCCAGCACATTTTCTGGTACACAGCCTGTGCCCTATGAATGTTTTTCAAGACATGGAAGAAAGAAGGGAGAAAAAGGAGGGAGACAAGGAAAAAGAAAGAGCAAGAGGGAGGCACAAACAGAGGGAGGGAAGATGGAAAGAAAAAGGGAAGAGTTTTCTCTCTTTTCAGGAAAGAGTAATGCAAGTTGCCCAGCTACACCTAAATACATCCTAGAAGGTAATTTACACAGTGTTTAAAAAGCCAGTCAGACTAATGCAGCTTTAAACTTTAAACTATCATTTATTAGCTGAAAGATCTTTGAGAAAATAATTTCTTCAAACCTAAATTCCCTCATTTGTAAATGGAAATGGTTCACTCATAAAGGTGAGGTGAGAGTAAAACAGAGTTGTAAAATACAGGTGATCTTTGAACAACATCGGGGTTAAGGGTTCCAATCCCTGCACAAAAATCCATGTTTAACTTTTGACTCTCAAAACACTTAATGATTTTTTAAAAAGATTTTATTTATTTGAGAGAGAGAGAACAAGCAGTGGGGAAGAGCAGAGGGAGAAGCAGACTCCCTGCTAAGCAAGGAGCAAGACAAGGGGCTCAATCCCAGGATCCTGTGATCATGACCTGAGCCAAAGGTAGACACTTAACTGACTGAGCCACCCAGGCGCCCCTCAAAACACTTAACCATTAATAGCCTAACTGTGGACCAGAAACTTTACTGATAACACAGTCAGTAAACATGCATTTTGAAAGTTACATGTATTATGTACTGAATTATTATGATAAAGTAAGCTAGAGAAAAGAAAATGTTAAGAAAATCATAAGGAAAACAAATCTAAAGCACTGTGAAAAAATCTACATGTAAGTGGAGCCATGGAGTTCAAACTTGTGTTGTTCAAGGGTCAATCATATATACTAAGAAACTAGTAAAGTGCTTATACATAGAAAGAATATTTATAATTATCACCTTTTCCTCCTTCTCTAAGAATATCCATATAGAGAAATATCAGTTAAGACTGTTTTCTATTTCAACATTTCTGCTTTGTACTTTGGTAAACCTGAATGGGTAAATATCATGGTTGTAAAATAAAAACAGTCATCCTGTGTATCACAGAACATTTGTTAGATAATTCAAAGAATTTTATTTTAGATAATTCAAAGAAATCAGATTTCTAGTCTTTGTCTTCTATGTTTACTCACAAATTAAAAAAAATATATCCTGACAGAAAGAAGACAAGCCAGAGCTCTTAGTGCCAAATAAAAAAATAATAATAATCAAAACAATAAAACTCAAAGGAAAACTGTAGGAAAAAAGTTGGAAAAAAATTTATTTGTAATATGAAAATAAAATCCCATTCTAAAGAATTCATTATTCTTCACTTCCTAGAAAATGAAAGATGGATTTTTTTTAAGAAATGGACTAACCCACATGTAAATCCAAACAAAGGTCTAAGCTACCTGCCCTGTTGCCACATAGTCTTTCAAAGGATGAATAGCCAGGCAGAGAATATCATCATCATGACCCAGGTAAAAGCGCTGCGTGTTCTGCTGCCGATTGTAAATGACACCCACTGCTGCTACATGGTATACGATTTCACCAATTTGAGTATAAAACAGATTACTTCGACAGTCATAACCTCTGTAACTGAAAATAGAAAACATGTCATATAAAATTAACCGTAGCTTTTGATCTGGTAAATATGGGTTATACAGAGTAGCAGGTACATTTTAGGTCATTCTATTTCCAGTTTTAAAAGATACTGAAAAACTAAAATTCCATAAACTTTCATGAATTGCTCTGATTACAAATAGCTAAATCCAAGCTATAATACTGAATGAAAAAAGGTACAGAAAAGTATATATAGTATACTACTATTTACATAAGTGTATTACTAAAGTTGTGTATTACTAAATTATAAAAATTGATGCTTTTTTATAAATGGAAGGGTATAGAACTGCCCTGGGAAGGTGAAAAAGGATGCCTGAGAGGGTAGAGCTGGGAAGACTTTCTTTTCCTTCTTTTTTTGAAGATCTAATTGGTTTTATTAAAAGATTCATGAATCAGGCAATCTCCCATCTAGCAAGGAGGGGGAGCTTCCTGGGAGAAGGATTTTCAAAGTGAATGCTTTTATATGCATTGTTGAACGGTGAGAACATATATTCCAAAAATGTCCAAATAACAATTTAAAAAAATTATATATATCCCCCAAAAAGGCCAAATCTTTTAAAAATGGTCAATATAATTCCATTTGTAACACGTAAACTTTCTTTGCACTTCAAAGAAATTCAATGTACAATACGTAACTGCCGGGAAATACTGCCTATTTTAACAATGGAAATAAAATATTCTTACTAAAAGAATTCTTTTTTAAATTCCTGAAAGCATTTCAGAAAGGTAAGAAAACGATTACTAGGTAGAAGGGACAGGAAGGGTTGAATTGGAGAATCTGTTGTTCAAGGATGAAATGTGAAACTTATATTGCCAGATGTTCTAAGAAAATCCAGAAATCATATTTTACTAAAATTAAAAGACAAAGACCAAATGCAGGCCCCAAAAAAGGGCACAATATAATTCCAAATCATAATTAGTTAGGGGAGATGATAATTCTTACATTTTACTTATTTTCACTTAAGAGATCCATGTCTATAAATATTAATACTAAACTTTCATACGATAAATATATTATTAACACTCATATAGTGCTTATTATGCACGGGACAATATTCCAAGTCCCCACAAACACTGGCTTATTTACTCCTCATCAGAACCCTATGAAGTAGGTACTGTTACCTTCATTTCACAGATGGGGAAAGAGGCACAGAGGATTTGCTCAAAGTCATACAGCTATTAAATGTGAACCAAAATGCAAACACATAAATGAAAAATAGTTGTTTCATACCCATGAACAAAGTGTAATCGAATACTATTTCCTGGAGCCCGCTCTCTTCTTTTAGAAGTACCACTTTTTTGTTTCTCCTTGTACTGTTCTTTAAGCTGAGGTAGATCTTCTTTGTAAACCTTTAAATAATGTACACAAGTAAAATGTCTCTTAGAATATAAATTAATAAAGGTGTTCACAGATTCCTATTGTAACTTTCAGACACTGTGGTTACTACTGATCACTAAAGTTTTAACACTTGTCTTAAACAGAAATGTATTTTATGAAATTTCCTTCCTTGGAAATAACAAATTTATATTTTCTATGTATCACACTGATAAATATGTATTTAGTGTTCCATGAAATTCATACACTTCAGAAGAGAATATTTCGAGAATAAATGGGAGTGTACTGTGACAAAAGCCATAGGCAAATAGAATACAGGCATATTTGATATAGCAAGCCATTATTATAAAAGAACATTTTATACAAATGCACTTTAACTCTTAAAGGAGGAAAACTGAAAAAGACCAACATTTCTTGGAAAATTAAAAACCACAAAAGATAACAATAAATCAATAAAAGGGAGAAAGATAAAGAAGAAACTAGACTTTTTCAGAAAAAAATTACGTGATGATATTAATTACCTGCCGACGATAGGTAAGCTGGGTCTCTTGTTCAATTTCAGAATCCAGCTCTGGAACATCAGACAGATCTGAATCTGATTCATCACTATTAGAGTCAGCCAGACTTTCTGCAATTTTAAAAAATGAAACATTACTAGTTTGAAGTTCATTTTCAAAACAGCACTGTAAAATTAATGATTAAGAGTTGACTGTGCCAACTGACATGGTGACAAGCCATAAAACAATCAAATGAAATTATCTCTTCAAGTGACAAAGACGTCAGTAAACTGTACCACAGATTACCTTCCTCTCCACTCACTGCAAACTCAACAGCTACTTTAAGTCCCTTCATTGGCACCCAGTGACTGCTATATCAAACTTAAAAGCTGGTGCAAACATAAGTGACTAAACCTAACAGGTTTATAACATTATTATATATATTCATGTATATAAATATATATTTATAAACCTTATGGGTTTATAATTAACATAAAATATCTAGAAAATACTATATGCAACAAATGAATTGACATTAGATAAATTTTCTTTGTCCAAAAAAACCATATAGGAAACCTAGACACCTATCTCCCCAAGAATACATTAAATGTTTGTTTTGATAATGTAAAGGTTTCTTCACTCATCATTGGGTGGATTTCAATGCATGCAAAAGTACTTTGTATTCCATGCTCTGATATTTGACTCTAAACACATATGCCTAGTATTTTAATTTAAAATTTCCACTAACAAAACACTGTATCGTCACTTAAAAGGATAGATTACACTTTACTTTGCGGTTACTGAAGTTTTTTGACAGAGATATTCCTTAGGCAGTGTGTACTACTCACCCTGGGGTGCTATGTGAAGAGCATCTTTTAGTTTTCTTTCAGGAATAAATTTCCACTGAAAGACAGAGTGATCTGCTCCACCAATAGAAATAACCCACTGATAGTCATGTGACCATCTGACATTAGTTACGTGAGCTGAATGGCCAATATATTTTTTAAACTTGGCCCCTAAAACAAAAATATACCTTTAAATTGATAAGCAAATGCCAACACATGAAAATACCACTTCAAAGAACAATTTCTATATCTGAACCAATACGTCCTTCCTCCATTATCTTAATTATGATCAAAGGGTAAAAATACTCATTCAAATGTTTGTTGAATGAACAAATGAATGAGTCTACATCAAGGGATGTAAATATTTGCTCTACTGATTTATAACATAATTTGGTAGGAACCACTACAATTGTGAAGCATTTTCTTACTGTTCTGAGAAAAGCCTGTAGCCACAAGGCATCAACTGTTTCCATATAATGAAATTTGAATATTTTGGCCTGAGCCCTTAGGTCTTAAGTGAAATTCATCCAGTCTACTCCATCCCCAGTATGGCTAGCACTAGCAACCAGAGGATCCTTTTAAAACTTAAGCCATCAACAGGGGTGTCTGGGTGGCTCAGTGGGTTAAAGCCTCTGCCTCAGCTCAGGTCATGATCCCAGGACCCTGGAATCGAGCCCTGCATCAGGCTCTCTGCTCAGCGGGGAGCCTCTTTCCTCCTCTCTCTCTGCCAGCCTCTCTGCCTGCTTGTGATCTCTGTCAAATAAATAAATAAAGTCTTAAAAAACAAATAAACAAGCCATCAACAACAAAATACTTTCAAACCTAATACAGCAACATATAGAAGAATACTCAACAGGACTAAATGGGATTTATGCCAGGAATGCAGGTTGGTTCAACAGTCAAAAATCAATGTAATACACCACATTCACCAAAATAAAATATGCCCAGCTGTCCCAAAAACTGTCCCTTATAGTAATACTTTAAATTTATATGTTTTGTATAATGTTCTTCAATGTAAGTTTGTCTAATGTTCCTTCATGATTAGATTCAGATCCTGTGTTTTTTGGCATATGTGCTATTGTATCCTTTTGGATACATCATTTCAAGGGGCACAGTTCTACCATTAGTGATGTTAGGTTGTATCATTTAGTTAAGGTGGTATACACCAAATTTCTCTAACTGTAAAGGAAATATCTAACTTTGTGGTTAATTTAAAAAAAGATCTGTGTGATGACAAGAGGCAATATTGTGGTTCTAAGTTCAGAAAACATTCTCTGCATCCTGCTAGGATAAACTTGGTATTTGGCAACATATACACACCTCTATTAGAGGATGCCAAATACAATGATGTTTGGCTTCATTTTGAGAATATTTTAAAATTTTTAAATTACAGAAGCCCTGTCAGGATGGCAAAGCTCCATCACTTAAAATCTGGAGATAAGCTTTCATGCTGGCCATGAATTTAGGGATAGCCATCTTAAGCAAAGCAAAGAAGATTTGACCAAAACTTACCTAAATTACAATTTGGTGCTTAATAGCAATGCTGTTATTTTAGGAACCATTTTTTTATGCAGCTGAAAAGAAGTAACTTTCCAGAAGGGTAACTTGCCACAGTTCACCTAGGAAAGTATGAGAGTGCATTATTTGCCCATCAAGAGGACTTTGGCTATGACTTTTCTTGATGGGGTCTTTTAAGTACTCTTAGCCACCAGAGAGTCTTAAAAGGTAAAGCCAGAGATTCCAGGAAATCAAATTCCAAGTTTTAAAGATGTATTAATATTGTCGTGTTTAGGTACATGAAGAGTTATAAGAGCCAGTATTCAAATTAACTATATGGGGCAATAACCCCAAGAGAGGTGTAAATAATCCTGTAAATCCCTTCCAGATTATATTCTGTGACTTTTCAAAGATCAATCCCCTCTAAGAAAGAACAAAGGCAACTTAACAAAAAAGTCGCAGAATAAGTCTAAGGGAAACAAATGATTTCTTATTAAAAGGACTATATTAATAATTACCTAATAGCCAGAACTGCTTATTTAACTATGATAAACAGATATTAAAAGTAAACCTAAATGTCACATCTTTCATCAAGTGACTCTGACACACCAAGACCACGTGTATTGTCCTACATGTTTCCAGAATTCCCTGTGATTACCCTGTGTGAGTATATTTACGACACTGAAAAGCAATAGTCTATTTACTTATTATTTCTTGTAATAAACTATAAGCTCCTTAGGACAGGTTGGCATCTTTTTACTCTATATCTCTAGTGCCTGATATATAGGAAACATTCATTAAATACCTGAAGAGAAAGAAAAAAAAAAACCCAAAGATTACATTTCTCCTTACTATGCTACAGTTGAGCTGGAATACTAGATTGTAGAGGAAGGAAGAAGAGTAGTGAAGGAAATGAGAGGGCATGAACATGACTCTAACACTTTTAATTATAAAAGGAGACAAAAGTATGATGTGTAAAGAATATCAGAGTTGAAATAAAAAGACTAGAGTTTAAGTGGCAGCTTGATGGCTTAATAGCACAGGAGTTGAGCACATCACTTTACCTCTCTTGGACCCCATTTCCATTCTAATATAAATTAAAAGCTCTCAAAGTCCCTTAACTATACAAACTCTGGCCTATGACAGGAAATGATGAAAGAATAGTTAAGACCTAAAGAGTTTGTCATTAATTAGAACTAGTATTTCAGAGAGAAGATTTGTCACAGCAAATTAGAATGGTCATAGAAACTCTTAATTTAAAGAAGGGGATGATAATTTTTGGTGAGGGTAAAGCAATATACTGAAATACTTGTTTTGATGATCTCATTTTCTAATTTGTTTTAAAGTATATTTTAACACATAATATGAGCTAAATCTCTTCAAAAACTTGTAGCAATATGACAGAAGATTTTTTTCCCATTTGTAACTATGTTTTAATGACCTTAATCCTTTTTTTTTTTAAGATTTAAAGAAATTTTTTTTAATCACTTCTTGGTCGTTTGGCTAAGATCAAGTATAGACTTATTTATTTGACACAGAGAGAGAGATCACAAGTAGGCAGAGAGGCAGGCAGAGAAGAGGGAGGGAAGCAGGCTCCCCACTAAGCAGAGAGCCTGATGCGGGGCTTGATCCCAGGACCCTGGGATCATGACCTGAGCTGAAGACAGAGGCTTAACCCAATGAGCCACCCAGGTGCCCCAATTTTTTTAAGTAATCTCTATACCTAATGTGGAGCTCGAACTTGCAACCCAAGATCGAGTCACATGCTCCTGAGATTCAACTCGCCAGCCACTCCGACCTTAATACTTCTTTATAAAACATATGAGACTATCTTTCTGATCCTAATAATATTTTAATACACAAAACTGAACTATTCATTAAAAAAGATAAATGATAGATTAGACTATACTAATGTAAAAGGTAATTTTTCTACAAATACTGCTAACTTTATGCAAGTATGCGAATTCAGTAAACACGGAATCTTAAAATATTTCTACTAATTCTTTTTTTTTTAAAGATTTTTATTTATTTATTTGACAGACAGAGATCACAAGTAGGCAGAGAGATAGGCAGAGAGAGAGCGGGGAAGCAGGCTCCCTGCTGAGCAGAGAGCCCGATGTGGGGCTCCATCCCAGGACCCTGGGATCATGACCTGAGCCGAAGGCAGAGGCTTTAACCCACTGAGCCACACAGGCGCCCCTCTACTAATTCTTTAAAGATGCAGTAGTTCTATCCTATCTTCTGTTCTCCCAGTTATTTACACATAGTCTCAAGCTAACTCACAAGTGCCTAGAAATAAAAACCCTTACCATAAATAAATTTCTCACAATTATCTAACAAAAAGAAAAATAAGGAAAACAAACTATATTCTTGAAGCAGTGACTGCACAAGACTTATTTTTCTGAGACTTCAGTAAAATATTCCAATTCAGATTATACATTTTAAAAATGAAATTACTGTGCAACAAAAATACTGTCAATAAACTACAGAACATAAAAACTATCAATAAAATCCCATTCATTTGATTAAGAATGCTTGGAAAATTATTTTTGTTTCTGCATAGAGCCAGTATATGAAACACTGAGTAGAAGAAATGTCTAAGATTAAGATCATCATGATTAACCTTACTGAATTTCACACACCTTCTTAACTAAGCAAGTCTCATTCTGAGTCATAATAAAATCTGTTGTGCCTAATGACTCTCATGTCCTGGCTATGGGATCGGATCCATAAAGAGGGTATTTTAATTATTAGAAATTTAACTAGCCTTTGTTAACACACTTAACATTACTTATGGATGTAATTTCATATATACCTAAGAAACTGATACCCTGCAAGCAGGAATCAACCACATGGCATTAGGTGGCAGTATCTGGAATTTACCATTTTATTATAAAGGCACAACAGAAATGCTAGCATAGACTTCTGGGAAAATTGGGCCCTTAAGTTTGACATCAATGAACTACCTATTTAAATACAACTATTCCGGGGATGCCTGGGTGGCTCAGTGGGTTAAAGCCTCTGCCTTCAGCTCAGGTTCATGATCCCAGAATCCTGGGATAGAGCCGCACATTGGGCTCTCTGCTTGGTGGGGAGCCTGCTCCACCCCCCCCCCCCCCACCGCCTGTCTCTCTGCCTACTTGTGATCTCTGTCAAATAAATAAATAAAATCTTAAAAAAAATAAATACAACTATTTCAGATATTCCCATAATCACCTTTTACTGAAATTCATTTTTAACATTCATCCAAAAGTAAAAAATCATTACTACACTTGCTACAGACATTAATGCTCTAGGAATATACTCACTGCTCCTAATCTAAAGCTCCATACTATAGAAGAGAATTCTTTGAAAACAATCTCAGGAAAAAATTGCTTTCCCTGAATAGGAAAGAAAACGCTTTAAAAAAAAAAAAAGAAAGAAAAAGAAAAAGGCTATGATGGGGGCGTGCCTGGCCTGCTCAGTTGAGCATGCAATTCTTGATCTCTGGGTTGTGAGTTCAAGCCCCATTGGTAGGAAAAGTCTACCCAAAAAATAAATAAATAAATAATAAAAATGTGTGTCAACTACCCTCAACAAACTAAAAAAAAAATGTAGTTTAAAAAAGTACCTATGATGAAAATTACTTTGTGCCCTGCTTTTGTTTAATTTTTGGTTTCTAGAAAACTAATTTCCTGACACTAATTTTATATTCATGTAATTATTTTAGTACTTGTGGACTTGTTATAAGTGGACTCAAATATTTTATGGAACAAGACATGGGATAAATAAATAACACAGCATTTCATTTAATTATTCCTAAGTCTATGAATAGAATGATTAATATCATCACTTAAGAAGAGATCCAAGAAAAAAAAGTGATACATAAAATGTGCAGAAAATAATCAGTAAGACCCCTTATTTTTCTTACTCTGTTATACAAAGTATACAAATTTCAAAACATTATATGTTTAGGATCTAAGCAAAAAACACACCTGTATATGAAAACCAACCAACGAACCAACAGGTTCCAAACTGTGACCTGAACTTGTATTTCGAAAGAAAAGATACCTTTTCTCAAACAAGGATATCGGAATAATTTTATAATTCCATAATCATCAGCTGTAACTAAAACTTGGCCAATATAATTTCCATCTACTGAATTTATGTCATTGATATCTGAATACTTGGGCCAAATTCCATTTACTTCAAGGCCTGAAACACATGTCCATGAAGCCCAATGAACACCTTTTATTTCTTCTTTGTTTGTCACTTCTTTTCCTCCTAAAAAGAAGTCAGAGTCTTAATTAAGAAGTTATTTAATTTTTTCTCAAACTGATAAATTATAAATATCTGATAAATTATACTGATGACATGATAAACTCCAAAATTTAAATATCTTTCTACTACAGTTCAAGGAGAGTATTAGGAATAAGTAGGTGAATATGGTAAGGAAAGAAGAAAGTTAAATGCAAGGAATTTAAAAAAAAAGCTACTACCAAAATTATACGGAGACACGCACCAACTGGATTCTGATATAGCACAGGTTTACTCATCTGGAGAATAAAAAACCCTATCAAATTCATGCTAGATTAGTCACAATAGGGTAAGTTAGAACAAGTAAAAGCTATATAAAAGTGGCAAATCAGCTATTAAATAAGAAACCTAAGAAGATCTATAGTTGAGAAAAAAAGAAAACTGAAAAGGAGAAAGAAGGAAGGATGAGCAAGGAGAACAGGAATTTAGGACTCAGTCACTTTTCATTACAGATTATTAATGAAAAACTGTTGGGGAGATATATTAATTTAATTATGTACCTAGTCTTATTAAATAAGTTGTTGTAAAACAGTGGCTAATTCATTATCATACTAAATGAAGTACTGAGAGACAATATTTTGATGGTTGCTTTTATTCTTTAAAAAAAATCTTTGATGGAAACTGCTTTCCAAATTTAGTTTGTTAGCTATATTATGGATATTTGCAAAATTTATTTGAGGTAACCACGAAAAACCCCAATTTGTATCAGACATTTTTAGCAATTATATTTAATTAGTTCTACCCATAAAAATGGCATTTTGACTTTCTAATATACACTAGGGCTTTACCAAATACTACTCACATAGCATGGAATTCAACATAAAGGAGATCTGTCTTAGATCCTCCAAGCAAAGTTTTAATTACCAAGGACTAAAATATAAAGGATTTCAATATAATAGGGCAGCCTTATAGAAACGATCACAATGCCTGAAATATTAGCTCAGATCTTCTTTAATTTCCTATAATCAAATGTATTTTATGCTCTGCTTCTACTCAAATTCTAAAACTTATAGGCAATAAAAAATCTACAAATTACATACAATTTATTAGAAACTTTTACCTGGCATTCTATAAAAAAGTCTTTTCCCATTTCCATCATTTGTCTGTAAATATCTACTGTCTGAGGACCAGTCCAGATGAGTGATGAAACTAAGTGATCCAACACATTCCCCCAATTTTTTATAACGTTGTGCAACACCATAGATATCAACTGAGCTGTCATTACACCCAACAGCAAGGTAAGTTCCATCTGGTGAGTATTTTAACTCATGAATTGCCTCTTTCCTATCTTTAATATGTACAACTTCGGTCATATCTCTGTAAAGAAAAAATAATGATAACACATGAAATCAAGTCATTACAGAATTAGTTCAGTTTCAAATGTGTCAAAAATGGCTGGGAGGCTACAAGTATTTATAAATCACAAAGTAAATATACATGAGACAAATATTAATTCAGGAAAAATTACTTTTTCGAACAGAAATATGAGGACACATATGCTGAAAGTAAGGGAAAATGCTGAATTTCAGTTAATTACTTTAATGTAGTTTAAAGATTCATTCTAAATTTCCAGAGTCATAAAATAAAGGAGATATAGTCAATAGATTTTTATGATAAAGCTCCTTCAACTGAGTTTATAAAATATGCTTAATTATAAACACCATGATCTTCAAATAAATTTTTGTAATGGGACAAATGTATGAAATTATATTAAAGAGATAAAGAAAAAAGGAATTGATTTGTATTATTTAAGTAACACATTTGAATGTTTATCTTTATATAGCCACACTACTTTTATTTCAACCTCTTCGAACTTTTTTAATAAAAATTCTTCCCAATCAGAGACTATGTCAACCAGTAAAGTTAAACACTTTTTTCACTGATGTCTTATAACTGGATTTCCAAAATAATGCAGGTATTCGTAGAAGTCATACAAATGGATAAACACTTAACAGCACTGAATTTCCAAAGTTGCCAGGAGTTGGTGGGGAGGAGGAGAAGAGGGAGGCAGTGAAGGAGAAGGGGCAGGAGGAAATAAGAATTCCTATTTCCATTTAGTGCCAAGAATATTTTCCATTTAAATTTTGTATTACTCACCTGAAATGTTCGATGTAGGTAATTTTTTTAGAAGTTTAAATGGATATTTCTCAATTTTTAAGGTTTCTAAGTGGAAAATTTAAAGTAATTTTTTTCCCCCCAGTAACACCTACTAACAACTGTGTTTTAGTTACATGGGACACAAAGATGAGCTCATCTTCTGTGAGAGATGTATAGAAAGTAGTATTGTACTTTAAAATTGATAAAATGTTGTGAGTGCTCAAAGGTATGTGGGAAATTCTGTAAGAAATACTGAAAAAGGATTTACACCAGACTAAAAGCAAGAGGGGACCAAGGAAGAATGACATCTATATTTTGAGCATAAAACCTGAGGGTTTGGCTAAGAATAAAAGATTAGGAAAGGTTTTCCAGGAAGAAGACACAGCATGGACATGTGCACATATAAAGCACATTTGAAGAATGGTAGATATTACAATGTGGATATAAGACTAAGTGGGAAAAGTAGTGACTTGATGGGGTTGAAGAGAGAAACTTACAGAGAATGTGTGACAGATGTGACATGTTGCCAAGGAATTTGGGTTTTACCCTGGTGTTAAAGTAAGAGATGAAAATCAGCCTCTTAACTATAGAAGGGGATAAAAACAAGACAAATGAAGAAAAACCTTTTTTAAAAAAAAGTTTTTCTGGTCAATACCGCTGTTGTCTCAAGCCCTGCCACTCACAAGTTTCTCCATCTAAGCACAGACTTGTGTAGCTACTTCTACTTTTCCCAGTGACCCTCTCCCTTCACATTTTAATAAAGTCCACACATCTGATTTCCCTTTCTCCATATTTATCCATCCGTATCTACAAAGAACAAGATTTTTAAGAAAACATCTAAGGCACTATTTGATAGCTTTTACTTTTTATGCCTTCTTTACTGAAGATTTTATCATTCTAACCTTGTTCACAAACATTAACCTAAATGTTCCCTAAAAATTCTTCAGAACTATTTTTTATACATAGCCTTTTTGCTAGACACTTAATTGCTCCCAAGTAATGAGAGAAATAAGTGTGGTTTAAGTCCTTGTTCACCAACACACACACAGGTACACACGCACATGTGAACATATACCACAATTCTGATGGGCTCTTTTGCACTATGTATTATGCTACTACGTCAACATTATGAGTTGTGATTACCTTCTCTCATGAGGAAGTTTGAAAAGCTTATAGGAAAGAAGACTATTAGATGAAAGTATATTAATTTTTTAAAATTCTCAAGTCTTCTGGAAAACTGCTATGTGAATTCTATGGTTTCCTTAGGAAACAGAGGGAGGCAGGCCAAAGCCTGGGACTATTCATCTATTAGCAATTTGTAATGCATCACAGAAGTGAAAGCACAGAGTTGATTATAGCACAGAACAGGAAGATAGTTCCTAGCTGGGAGAGTTAGGGGAGACAGACAAAAAGAAGAATTTAAACTTCATTCTAAGGACTTAATGAGATTTAGCTTAGGAGAAGCCAGGAACTGGGTGGTGAAGGGACCACCTTCCAGCAGAGATGTACGTGAAAGAGCTGGCAGCAACACAAAGTACTGAAGCTCTGCCTGTTGTCAATGAAGTGTAGCTGTACTGACAAGCAAAGAGGCTAGAGTGTGAGATGAGTCTGCTGAGAGTAGCTGAGGGAAAATCATAAAAGGCCTCACAAATCTTAAGATTTTTGGCCTTAATCTGTGAGTTTACGTTAGGGTAGGATGAATCAATTAGGTCAATTGTGTGATTTGACAGTAATAGACTGAAATAGCGTAACAGTAGGATTAAGACTAATTAGAAGGCTCCGGACACTTGGATGGCTCAGTGGGTTAAAGCCTCTGCCTTCAGCTCAGGTCGTGATCTTGGGGTCCTGGGATCGAGCCCTGCATCAGGCTCTCTGCTCAGCGGGGAGCCTGTTTCCCCCTCCCTCTCTGCCTGCCTCTCTACTTGTGATCTCTGTCAAATAAATAAAATCTAAAAAAAAACAAAAACGACTAATTAGAAGGCTATTACAGATGGTGGGTATTCAGACTTCAGAAAAAAGTGAAATGATTTAAAATATAGAGTATATTATAATCTATACTATTACACTATAAAATATATAGTCTGTTGAAGATATAATTCTAGTCTTACAAACATTTAAGTGTTTTGAAAATGAGGCAAGTAAAATCAACAGAATGTGATGGATTGGACATGGTGGGTTAGAGAGGGAAGTAACAACCATAATTCCTAGGTTTCTGGTTGGTACAAGAACCTGGACAATTGTGCCACCCAAAAGAATGGGGCCCACAGACAGAAGATCAGCCCAGAAGGGAGGACCATAAGTTCAGCTTTGGAAATACTGAATTGCAGATGCCTTTGAGACATCCAAGTGATGTTAAACAACTGGATATACACAATTGGAGTTCAGTGGAGAGATCAGGGCCAGAACTATGTATCTGGGACCATCAGGCTATGAGTGGTAACTGAAGCTGGAGGCAGGATGAGATTACCTAGGGAGAAAAACGAACAGATAGCTCAGGTCTGAGCTTTGAGATCCTCCAATACTTACTGGTAGGCAGAAGATAAATTAGCCTATAAAGAAAATGGAAGCAGGAGAAGTAGGCTGAAAAGCTAAAGAGAACAAATATCCAAAGCCTGGGAAGAGAATGCTCTGAGAAGGAGCAAGTGGTTAAGGGAGTTAAATAGTGCTGAGAATCAAGCTAGATGAAAAGTGAAAAATGCTTCCTGGCTTTAGTGACAGGGTACTATTAGCAAGAATTTTTCAAAGTAAAGATGAAGGCAAAAGCTATACTGCATTGTGGGTATTAAGTCAATAATTGGAAGAAAACAGTAAATTACATAGTTTTTTGGGAATTTCACTGTGAAAGAGTAGAAATTGATATAATTAGAGGGGATTTAGGTTTGAGGTAAGCATTTAAGATAGGATATACTTGAGCATGTTTTTTAATTTTTTTATTTAATATTTATTTGAGAGAGAGCATGCACCCAAGTGAGTGGGGGGTGGGGAGGTGAGAAGAGGGAGAGAGAGAATCTCAAGCCAACTCCCCATAGAGTGCAGAGCCCAACAAGGGGCTTGATCCCAGAACCCCAAGATCATGACCTGAGCCAAAATCAAGAGTCGGATGTTCAACTGACAGAGCCACCCAGGCGCCACACTTGAGCACGTTTTGATAGTGCTCCTTCAGTGGAGGGCTACAGGGAGACAAAAGTTTTGATGTGGAAAAATAATGGAGATATACAAAGTTACTTTTTAAAGCCAGGAAACAATTTTGGGACTTAATTATTCCCAAGAAATGGAACAGACAAAATATAAGTGGGTAGAAAAAAGTTTTTAAATGAAATGTGTGATTACTTAGGGAAAAAGTCTCCTAATCCTTTTGTAGTTGATGTAATGTGGTAGTGACACTGTCAGAAAGAGACAAATGGCTAGCTGCTGACAGAATATAAAATGAAAATGCTTTTATAACTACAGTCTATCTCATACTCTTCAGGAAACCTTATTCTATCCTCAGGAAATTTGTTAATTGGGCTTATCCAGTTCTTCCACTTAAGTCTTCCTACCTACTCATGAGAATGAATGAGTGACTCTGAGGAGTTTGGGGTGGATAACACCATGCCACCCACTACAAGTCAAATTTTACATTTATTAATCTTTTAATTTGAAAAATATTTGCATTTTTTCATTTGACTCCATGGTATGTTTAACATAAAACTGGTAGCATTTTTTATCAAAAGGAAGAGAGATGTTCTAGAAGTTATGTGACTCTGCTGGCACATCATCTTGTATCCCAAATTGAGAATCACTGTGTTAGATCTGAATTTATTCTATGTTCCTCCAATCATAACATAACTACTCCTGTGAGGGTCCTTTAATACTGCTATACTTATGAAGTCTGCTTCATTATATGGAGAATATGTATAGCAAACCAAGAAGAAACAGTGACCAGGTAAATCTAGGATTAAGAATATTTTGTGAGGTAAGCTTATGTGGTTAAACTACAAAGGCATTTAATAGCTATAATCACCATCCCAATGGTCCTGTCAGCAATGTTGGACTCAGTTGCTGAAATGACGACTTATTAGAGATAAGAACTTATTCGCCCAGTTACTTGCACACAATAATTGAAAAGGCAAATAAATGTACAATTAACAAAAATAATTACTATTTTTAATGTATAGGAGCTATATGAGAGGAACTCTTAGGTGTTTTACAAGCACCTTAAATTCTTGCTGCACAACAATGTAAATGTACTTAATGCTACCAAATTTTTAAAAAAGATTTTATTTATCTATTTGACAGAGAAATCACAAGTAGGCAGAGAGGCAGAGAGAGAGAGAGAGGGGAGCAGGCTCCCCGCTGAGCAGCGAGCCCGATGCAGGGCTTGATCCCAGGACCCTGAGATCACGACCTGAGCAGAAGGCAGAGGCTTTAACCCAGAGTCACCCAGGTGCCCCAATGCCACTGAATTTTGAAAGATGATTAAAACGATAAATTTTGTATTACATATATATTATTACAATTTAAAAATTAGTGCAAGAGAAAAACATCAGCTTATCTCATTATAAAAACCTGTCCCAGAAAGTCAGTCAGCAACTAGAGAAACTCAGAGGTACAAGAGAACATGATGTATCTGAAGAAGGAAAAGATGTTTTACACAGTTGAGAGAAAAAGAGTGAGACAGAAAGAAACAGGTGGGGAGATGGGCACTACTGGCTACGTTAAGAATTATGAAATTCAAACTAGGGGCAGTATGAAGCTTTTACCATATTTTAGAAAGAGGAGGGATGTAAACAAATTTGTTTTAAAAGGCATCACTATTAACTGTAGAGTAAAAAAAGTCTTGAGGGAAGCAAAACAGGAGCTAAGGAGACCAGCTGCAATGCTATCCACCAATCCAGTTAGGAGATGGCAGAAGTCTATACAAGAGTACAATGGTGAAAATGGGAGGAAGCAGATTAATTTAAAAGCTACTTGGGAAGTAGATCATCCAGAACTCTATGATCAACTAGATAAGGGAATTAATGGTTTATGGATTGGGCAACTGAAAAGGCCCTACCATTCCCTAAGCTAGAGAAGAAGAATTTCATAAATACATATGCTTGTGAACACACATGGATTTACATCAAAATTTGCTTTTGTTTTTAAGAGAGAGGGCGTGATAGTTGGGGTGGGGGGAGTCAAGGGAGAGAGAGACTCTTAAGCAGGCTCTATGCCCAATAGGGCATCTGATCTCACAACGCTGAGATCACAACCTAAGCCGAAATCAAGAGTCAGGTGCATAACCAACTGAGCCACTCAAGCGTCCCCACAGCAAAGTTTTTAATAGCTATATAGAATTCAGTAGAATGCACTGTACCTATAATTCAACATGAGATGAGAACTGCTTTAACAAATTTGTTTAACTCTTCTAATTATGCAAACAAACGAGAAAAGATGCAGGCATTTTTTTTCAAAGAATAAAATTGCAAATAACAAAAAACCTTTCACCCATTTTTAATGGCCTCAAGGTCACCACCACCCCCTTCCACCAATGGCAGAGGATCATTACTAAAAGTCAATACTACCAAGGAATGGAGGTCAAAACCCAAATTCATAGCTCAAAATTTTAGCCATTAATCCACTAAGCATTCTTAAGCCCCAAAGCCAAGATTTTTGAGTTAACAATTTTCCGACAGTTATTTTTTATATATTTAGGACTTAATAAAACTAATACCTGAAATATATATATGTGTGTGTATATATGTTAATATGAAAGGAGAGTGAAAATGAAATAGGTAAAAACAATGAGTATTGCAAATTATCACTTAACAGAAATTTACTGTTTCTATCCCAATACCATACCTTACTCTAAGTACAGTGAATGAGCCATCCTTCATTCCAAGGGCAAGATGGATTCCATCTACATTTACAGCTGCACAACGAATTGGTTCTTCCATATTACACCTTGCTATTAGTGCATGATCTACTAGGCTCCATATCCTGTAACATTTAATTAAAATAAAAGATTAACTAATGTATGCTTAAAAATGATGAACTCTATGAAAAGATTTTTGTTAAAATAATCATCTAAGAAAGTAATATAAACATTTTAACTATATACTTTTTGGCAAGGAATTCTAATCTATGAGAAAAGGAATACTATTCATACTTTGAAAGACAAGAGTTTATAAAATCTATTTTTTTAAGATTTATTTATTTGAGAGAGAGAAAAAGAGTATGAGTGGGGAGAGGATCAGAGGGATAGAATTCCAAGCAGACTCCCAGCTGAGTGGGAAGCCCAAGATGGGGCTTGATTCCATGACCCATGAGATCATGACCTGAGCCAAAACTAAGAGTCGGACACCTAATTGATTGAGCCACCCAGTTGCCCCTAGAATCTTTTATTTTTAAAATGGTGTAATGACATCAATTTTTTCTGATCATTTATTTTAGGCGGATGATTTCTACCCTGATCAAAGGGGATATACATATACACACACACTTGCACTTAAGACTATGCAAATTCAGGGCACCTGGGTGGCTCAGTGGGTTAAGCCTCTGCCTTCGGCTCAGGTCATGATCCCGGGGTTCTGGGATCAAGCCCCGCATTGGGCTCTCTGCTCAGTGGGGAGTCTGCTTCCTCCTCTCTCTCTGTCTGCCTCTCTGCCTACTTGTGATCTCTCTGTCAAATAAATAAATAAAATCTTTAAAAAAAAAAAAAGACTATGCAAATTCAGTTTGTTCCACACTCTAATGTTAGAAATCTGTAACAGAAAGTAGAAAATACCAATTGAAAATTAAGAATTATACTTTTAAATAACCCAAAGGACAAAGAAAAAAATTAATGAAAATTAATATTTTGAAGTTGTAATAAAAAATTTCATATCAAAACTTGTGGAATTCAGCTGAAGTAGTAGTTAGGAGGAAATTTAAATACAGATAATATAAAAACAAATGCTTCATCTTAATGAACAGATGTCTACCCCAAAAGCTTAAGAAAAGATTGGCAAAACTAGATTTTCAAGTGTTTTTATAGCAGTCTCTTTTTTAAAAAATTATTTTTATGAACATATAATGTATTATTTGCCCCAGGAGTACAGGTCTGTGAATCATCAGGCTTACACATTTCACAGCACTCACCATAGCACATATCCTCCCCAATGTCTATAACCCAGCCACCCTATCCCTACTCCCCACCCCCCAGCAACCCTCAGTTTGTTTTGTGAGATTAAGAGTCTCTTATGGTTTGTCTCCCTCCCAATCCCATCTTTTTATGTTTTTTCCTTCGCTACCCCCCACAACCTCCTGCCCTGCCCTGCCTCTCAAATTCCTCCTATCAGAGAGACCATATAATTGTCTTTTCTCTGATTGACTCATTTTGCTCAGCATAATACCCTCTAATTCCATCCATGTGGTTGCAAATGGCAAGATTTCATTTTTGGTGGCTGCACAGTATTCCAGTGTGTGTTTTTGTGTGTGTGTACACATATGTGTGTGTATATATATGCACATATATATGTGTATGTGTATATATGTGCATATATATATACACACACATCTTTATCCATTCATCTGTTGATGGACATCTAGGTTCTTTTCATAGTTTGGCTATTGTGGACACTGCTACAGCAGTATCTTTTTAAAAAAATTCTATTTGTTGATGTTTTCTGGGAAAAATGATTTTGCATATTGTGGTTTATAGCTAGGAAATTTGTTAAATCTTTTTTAAAAATTCCAATAATTTCCCTGTATTTTTCTTTTGATTTTCTACATATATAATTACATCAGCAAATGAATTGGTTCTTCCTTTCCAATCCAAGTTGCTATATATAAATGTATTATAAATATATATTTAGCCTTACTGTACTGACAAAGACTTCCATAGTTAAATATAATGGTGACAAATACAATGGGGAAAGTGGATATCACTGTCTTTTTCCTGATTCCAAAGGAAAACTTTCTATATTTTTTTTTTTTTTTCTGGACAGGTTTGGTTTTATTTATTTATTTATTTATTTAAGATTTTATTTATTTGACAGACAGAGATCACAAGTAGGCAGAGAGGCAGGCAGAGAGAGGAGGAAGCAGGATCTCCGCTGAGCAGAAAGCCCGATGTGGGGCTCGATCCCAGGACCCTGGATCATGACCTGAGCTGAAGGCAGAGGCCTCAACCCACTGAGCCACCCAGGCGCCCCAAAACTTTCTATATTTCAACAATAAATATATTTACCAAAGACTTTAATGCTCTATACACAATGGAATACTATGCAGCCATCAAAAGAAATGAAATCTTGCCATTCGCAACGACGTGGATGGAACTAGAGGGTATCATGCTTAGTGAAATAAGTCAATCAGAGAAAGACAACTATCATATGATATCCCTGATATGAGGAAGTGGAGATGCAACATGGGGGACTAGGGGGGTAGAAAAAGAAGAAAAGAAACAATATGGGATTGGGAGGGAGACAAACCATAAGTGATTCTTAATCTCACAAAACAAACTAAGGGTTGCTGGGGGGAGGAGTGGGGTAATGGACATTGGGGAGGGTATGTGCTATGGTTAGTGCTGTGAAGTGTGTAAACCTGGCGATTCACAGACATGTACCCCTGGGGATAAAAATATGTTTATAAAAAAATTTTTTTTAAATTAATTAAAAAAAAAAAAAGACTTTAATGCTCTACCTCAGGGGTCAGCAAACGATAGCCTGTGGCCAAACTGGAACCACTGCTTGTTTTTGTACAGTTTGGAAAGCTAAGAACAGTTTTTACATTTTTAAATGGTTGAAAAAAAATAACATTTTGAGACATGAGAGACTTATAGGAAATTCAAATTTCAGTGTCCGTAAATCAGGTTTCATGGAAACACAGCCACACTTTTTGTTTACACATTATCTATGGCTGCTTTCATACTACAGAGACAAAGTACAGTTGTTGAAAAGGTATGGCAAACAGTATGCAACAATCATATCACTTTGCACTGCTTCTTTCACGCACTACAAATTGCAGGGGCACAATTGATAGAATTTCAAGTTCTAGGTGTGTTAACCACATACATATATTGTGTCAAAACAAAAAGAAAAAGTAAACTTCAAATTTTGCATTTTTAAGGCATAGTGGAGTATAAATGTTATTGAATGAGAGAGTAAAGCACTGTATTTCTTATGCAATGACAGTATAGTTGCCCTAAAAAATACAGATATAGATGAACATTACTAGACTAAGCACTCTTGCAATATCTCTTACAGGAAAGCAATGATCAGAAAAGTTAGAATTTAAAAATTAAAATGAGATGTCAATAAAAGTAAGTTTCTAAGTGGCATGTTAGCTAAACAAGGAAAGCTACTTATTGATAACGGATTAACTATATCATTTTAAGTTGCAGTGGCTAAAAAATGTGTCCAGAGAAAATAAATTTAAGATTATTAGCCTTTAAAATGAGAAAAGTTTCTCAAAAAGTTGAGGGTTTGGGGAAAACCACCAACAGTTAATTAAACAAGATAAATAATGTTGAGTGGTTTCCTTGGATTGTAATGAGTCAACAGATGTTACCAGTATTACTCAGTTGTTTATTCAAGGAGTCCATGCCAAGTTTGAAGTGATGAAGAATTAGATTCTATGACTAGCTGGTGTGGAATAACTATAGCCTAGAATGTTTTCAAAGCCATAAGTGAGAAAGAACTAAACCAATACAGTGTAGGGTGGAATTAGATGGTGTTGAAAAACATGGATAGAAAAAAATGGCCTAGGCAAATTTACAAAAACTGTAAAAATGTAAGGTGTTTAAAAAGCCTATGATTATTCATTATATTATTCTTCAGCAAGTATTTTGAATAAAAACAAAAGTGAATGTTTATGAACCAATAATGTTAATGGTGAACTTCATTTGATTTGGGGGATATAACCATTGTTAGTTCTCAAGTTTTGTCAGGAATAGAAGTTCAAAAACCTGACTTGCTGTACCACACAGCAGTTAATAGCTTAAAGTGGTAAAATTTTACTGTGCTTTGCTGATCTCAAAGTCGAGAATGAAATTCTTCTGAACTATAACTGCCATTAACAACTAGTAGCTTTGGAACTTAGCTTTCGTGCATGTTTGATATTGTGTCTTAATGAATTCAATCTAAAACTATAAGGCAAAAGCAGCACTTACATGTAAAACTTACACTGTGGTAAAGTTATCTGGACAAGAACTAATGCTGTTCTTTTTATTTTTTTAAATTTATCCATTTGACACAGAGAGAGAGAGCGCACAAGCAGGAGCAGCAGCATGCAGAGGGAGAGGGAGAAGCAGCCTGAGGCAGGACTTGATCCCAAGATCCTGGGATCATGACCTGGGCCCAAGGCAGACCGAGGTGCCCCAGAACTAATGCTGTTAAAATAACACAATCAAGCAGTTTTACACTACTCTTTCTGTGCTACTAAAACTTGACATAAGATTTCTATTCCCACACAAATTTGCAGGGAATTATTTTTTTCAGAGCCCAATATTCTTAGTAGAGTATGCTGAACTACTCTCCGTGGATGGGCCCGGGGATCTTGACATCTGCTCCCTTGCCCTAGGAGAAAGCCACAAACAAAGCCCAAGTTTACTCAAAGGAAGAAAAATTCCCCCAGGGCAAAGTGGCATTGGCCCACTGGTGCTCCTAAATTCCAATTTTCTTTCACAATTTGGCTAGATCTTTAATATCTTAACTGTTCTTTGAAGATTTTACATTTTAACCAGCATTTTTAGTTGTTTTTCTTATCTTTTTTATTTATTTGTCGGAGAGAGAGCGAGCGAGCACAGGCAGACAGAGGCAGAGGGAGAAGCAGGCTCCCCGCCGAGCAAGGAGCCCGATGTGGGACTCGATCCCAGGACGCTGAGATCATGACCTGAGCCGAAGGCAGCTGCTTAACCAACTGAGCCATCCAGACGTCCCTTTAGTTGTTTTTAATGTGAGTTCCTTCCAAATTACTTGCCCACCAAAAGTAGAAACCGAAGTCTAATGAATTACTTTTAAAAAGATCAGTTGCGCCTTCCATACGATCACGCTGAGCTAGTACCCGCGCCAGGAATCTGATCGCAACCTCAGCCGCGACTGCCACCTGCCACTGCCTCTGGACCATGGACCCCCGCAAAGTGAGCGAGCTTCCGGCTTTCTTGAAAATGTGTAAGCAGGATCCGAGCGTTCTGAACACTGAGGAAATGCGTTTCCTGCGGGAGTGGGTGGAAAGCATGGGGGGTAAAATACCACCTGCCACTCACAAAACTAAATCAGAAGACAGTATCAAGGAAGAAAAATCAGATAGTAAGAAGGCGGAGGAAAACGTAAAGACAGATGAACCATCAAGTGAGGAAAGTGATCTAGAAATTGACAATGAAGGTGTGATTGAACCAGATACTGATGCCCCTCAAGAAATGGGAGATGAAAATTTAGAGATAACCGAGGAAATGATGGATCAGGCAAATGATACAAAAGTGGCTGCCACTGAAGCCCTAAATGATGGTAAACTACAGAAAGCCATTGACTTGTTCACAGATGCCATCAAACTAAATCCCCGCTTGGCCATTCTGTATGCCAAGAGAGCCAGTGTCTTCATCAAATTACAGAAGCCAAATGCTGCCATTCGAGACTGTGACAGAGCTATTGAAATAAATCCTGATTCAGCTCAGCCTTATAAGTGGCGTGGGAAAGCACATAGACTTCTGGGCCATTGGGAAGAAGCAGCACATAGATCTTGCCCTTGCTTGTAAACTGGATTATGATGAAGATGCTAGTGCAATGCTGAAAGAAGTTCAACCGAGGGCCCAGAAAATTGCTGAACAAAGGAGAAAATATGAGCAAAAATGTGAAGAGCGCAAGATCAAAGAAAGAATAGAAAGGGTTAAGAAGGCTTGGGAAGAACATGAGAGAGCACAGAGGGAGGAAGAAGCCAGAGGACAATCAGGAGCTCAGTATGGCTCTTTCCCAGGTAGCTTTCCTGGGGGAATTCCTGGTAATTTTCCTGGAGGAATGCCTGGAATGGCAGGGGGGATGCCTGGAATGGCAGGAATGCCTGGGCTCAATGAAATTCTTAGTGATCTGGAAGTTCTTGCAGCCATGCAGGATCCAGAAGTTATGGTGGCCTTCCAGGATGTGGCCCAGAACCCAGCGAATATGTCAAAATACCAGAGCAACCCAAAGGTTATGAATCTCATCAGTAAATTGTCAGCCAAATTTGGAGGTCAAGCATAATGCCCTTCTGACAAATAAAGCCCTTGTTGAAAGAAAAGCAACTTCAATCACCTAATGGATGTCTCAATAATACAAACCAGTGTACCTCTGACCTTCTCATGAAGAAAGCTGGGGTGCTGTGAAGAGAATCCCTACCCCTCTGCTCCTCATGCAACTAAAACATTCTATAATGGTTTGTCATTAGGGTATTCAGATAATGTTTTTCTACTAGGAACTACAAACTTTAAACACTTTTTAAACCTTAAAAATATTTAAAAACATATTAAAAGGGTGTGTAAGTCCCTACATTTTTCTTTACTAATCAAGTTTTTTTCCTTTGGATTAATTGGGCAAGGAAGATATTTCAGTGCGGAAAATTCATTGCTCAGTTATAACGAGTGAAATAAGGTTTATTAGTGGGAGGCAAATAATACATTAAAATAGATGAAGTTTGAGTTGGAGATATGGTTTCTGAGGCATCTTGACTTGTCTTTTTAAATGCTTTATTTTTAAAACACAATTTATTTTGTAGAACCATTGGGACCACCAGTATTGCAGTCGGACCTGGGTAGGGACCGGAAGTGCTTGGCAGGGCAGCAGCAACCTTATTCCTTTTATATAGTGTGCACCTTGTGCAGATGCATTTAAATCTTACACTGTGGTGAAGGGATGATTTTTATAATGCTGCAGTAGACTTGGATTACTTAGCTGTGTTCTTGTCTGATATAGAAAATAAATGTTTTGCAGTATTTCCACAAAAAAAAAAAAGATCAGTTGCCTTTTTTTCAACAGCTATGCAGCAACTGGTAATAGCAGTTCTCCTAAAATGAACTATAAGAGAGTTCCTAGCAAAGCACATGGGTTAAGTGTGGCCCCACACTAAATTTCCAGGTGGACACAGAACTATGGCATCTCCCATCCCCATAAAACTGAGCAGCACAATGACAGAACAGAACACAGCATGACTGATTAACATATTTTAAAAATCAGTGTTATCTGGAAAGAATTAGGTTGTATCCCACCTCGTTTCTTGAATTTAAAAAAAAAAAGCCATTAGGATACAGAAGCATATGTTAAAAACTTTTTTTTAACTTTGCAGAAGATTTTTGACAGTTCAGAAGTCATAAAAGAAAATATTAAGTTCATAAAACAAAATAAAATTTGTGTGGCAAAAAGCAATGAAAGAAAGAAATAAAGAAAAAGAAAGAAATTGGTGAAAATTATTTGCAACTTACATCAGGAAGAGTTAATATCCATAACATAAAAAACCTGCTAAAAATAAAGGAGGAGGGACGCCTGGGTGGCTCAGTTGGTTGGGCAGCTGCCTTCGGCTCAGGTCATGATCCCAGCATCCTGGAATCGAGTCCCACATTGGGCTCCTTGCTCAGCGAGGAGCCTGTTTCTCCCTCTGCCTCTGCCTGCACTCTGTCTGCCTGTGCTCACTCTCTGACAAATAAATAAAATCTTAAAAAAAAAAATAAAATAAAGGAGGAAATAATCTATAACCCTACAAAAAATGGCAAGAAATGTGAATAGATCATACAAAGCATTCCAGGGAGCCAACTATGTTTTAAACTAGTAAATGGCAAAGAAACACTTTCCTCTTTTCCTGTACAAACTTTACCCAGGATAAGCAAATGGTTGATGAAGAGAAATTCTTTTTATAGGAATATGACAGCTAACAAATGAATATGAGTGAAGTTAAAATACCACTATATGAAACTCTTAATAAAAGATCTATGTCACAGGCTCTTGAAAGGAGCAATACTGCCCCAAAGGGGGCTAAAAATTAGTTCTCAGGAATGAAAATTTTAAATATTATAATGGTTTGTAACTCTCTCTGGTACTATGGTTTGCCATAGTACAAAAACAGATATGTACTTTTTTTGTGGTGAGCTATACCATTTACTTGAAACTTCATGTGAAGGGGATGTGATTTGGGAAAAAATTATCTAAAAATTCTCATTAGGAAAGCAATAATTATAAAAAAGGTTAAGAAACACTCATCTAGATAATAACCATCAATAGCTGCTAATATGATTTTAAAAAGAGATTACATGTTATATATCATCAGAAATACACATTACCATCAGGAAATATTCTTGGTGAAAATTCATAACTGCATCTCATCAAATCTCTAGATCTACTTATCAGTTTATACAATACAGGGAAGAGAGAATATATTAAAATACATGGAGGTGCAACTAGCCAAATCCAGAAAGTGGGGAACTCTGGAGGACAAATACTTAGTTTCTTCAACAACAAAATTATAAGAAAAAAAAGAGGGCAAGGAGGAAGGAAGCTACAGAATACAAGATTTAAAGGACACAGCAACAATTGCTGTATATGCACATTCTTTGGAGCCTAACTCAAAGAAGCCAAAGGAATGCTGTGTGAAAACAGTACTGTGGTGATATTTAAAGTTACCTTTTACACAAAACATTTACAGATAAAATGGTGAAAAAAAAATGACAAAGTGTATAAAATATCTAAACACATATAACTGACCAGTTCTTAAAATTTAGTGTACATCACCTCCACTTGGAAGACTTATCAAACCACGAATTGATGAATTTCTGATACTCTGTCCTGAATAATGCACGAGAACTTGCATTTCTTACAAGGAATATTGATACTGCTGGTCCAGGAACCACACTGAGAACCACTATCATAGACAACTTGCTAATTTCTATAAAATGTAGACAAATATTAGATCATATTTTAAAGTAATTAGAGAAAGAACAATGAACTAACAGAAAACAGTGAAAGAGCTTCACCAGACAGATGAGAGAAAAGGAAATACAAATGTCCTCTAACCATATGTGAACATACTCAACACACCTCAACAGGAGAGAAAAGCATGTTTTCACAATATAAATGGAAATCACTTTTTTTTTTTTTTAAGATTTTGTTTATTTATTTGACAGACAGAGATCACAAGTAGGCAGAGAGGCAGGCGGAGAGAAAGGGGGAAGCAGGCTCCCTGCTGAGCAGAGAGCCCAATGCTGGGCTCGATCCCAGGACCTGGGATCATGACCTGAGCTGAAGGCAGCGGCTTAACCAACTGAGCCACCCAGGCGCCCTGGAAATCACTTTTTAATAGGTTTATTTATTTGACAGAGATATCTTTCTTTTATTTATCTGACAGAGAGAGACTGGTATGTGAGTGAGTTTGTAGTAATCATTTTGCTCTGTTATATGTACATCAGAACATTATGGTATAGACCACATTATGTTGTACACTTTAAACATATATAGTTGTTACTAAAAAATAAAAGTAAAAAGTAATAATTTGGTTAAGTACCAAGGAAAAACTGAAATTAATTTGAATATGTCCAAAATATTATCAATTAATCCATCAATATAAAATTATATCAATTAAAATAGATCAATAAAAATTATCAAGGAGATAGTTTACATTTTTTTTCCCATGCCGATTCTTCACTTAATGCACACCTCATTTCAGGTTAGCCACCTTTCAGGTGCTCATGTGGCCAGTGGCTATTGTGCTGGACAAAGCAGAACTATACTATTGTGAGCTATACCATTTACTTAATGTATTTCATGCCCACTACATATTTTTATATCACTTTTAAAGGGATCTATTTTTTAAAAAATTTTTTAAAAGATTTTATTTATTTATTTGACAGAGACATAGCAAGAGAGGGAACACAAGCAGGGGGAGTGGGAGAAGCAGGCTTCCCACCAAGCAGGGAGCCCAATGCAGGGCTTGATCATGACCTGAGCCAAAGGCAGGCAAGGCACTTAACAAATGAGCCACCCAGGCGCGCCAGGAAATCACTTCTTACCTTTTGGGATAATAATCAGGGCTGCCAAAGGTATGGGAAAATAGGCACTGTTATGCATTGCTGACAGGTATATAAATTGTTATTACCTTTCTATAAGGCATTATCTATCAAAATTTAAAATGCATATATCTGGGGTGCCTGGGTGGCTCAGTGGGTTAAGCCTCTGCCTTCGGCTCAGGTCATGATCTCAGTGTCCTGGGATTGAGCCCCACATCGGGCTCTCTGCTCAGCGGGGAGCCTGCTTCCTCCTCTTTCTCTACCTGCATCTCTGCCTACTTGTGATCTCTGTCAAAAATAAATAAAATCTTTAAAAAAATAAAATAAAATAAAATGCATATATCATTTAAATACTCAGAAGTTAACAAGGAGATATGCACATTTACACATGTATACAATAGCATAGATAAAAGAATATTCATTGTAAGCATTGTATTTAATAGCATAAAACTGGAAGAACCTAAAGTCTCATCAATAATGGACTAGGAAGATAGTAAGAGAATTCTGAGGTCACTTCCTGCCATGTATACCTGGAAGCAAGAGTTACATATAATGCAAGTCACTCTGAAAACAACCTTAAGATGAGCAGAACGATCAACTACAGCCCAATAACACAAAGAAGCAGCCAAAATGAGAAGGGTTGGAAGACAAGAGACATGGTCAGATACCACAGCCCCAACGTAAGGACCCACAAGCAGAAGGAATATTGCACATATGGAGGTCCACCCTGAGGAGCAAGAGGATCAAACCCCACATCAGGTACCCTAGGCCCTAGGTACCTACACTGGAAAGATGAGCTCCTGTAACGTCTGGCTTTGAAAATAAGCAGGGCTTAACTCCAACAGCTTTGAAAATCACCAAGACTTAACTCTAGGAGAGCTAGAGGGTTACTGGGACTCAAGACAGCTCTTAAAGGGCCCAGCACACTTTATCACTTGGACAGAGACCCAGTTAAGCAGCAGTAGTTTGAAAAGTCTCTCAGAAAGAGATTAAATTTAGGGTGCATGTTAGAGGGGCAGGAATCTGTAATTTTCTCTGGTGATGGAAGTACTAGTAGGTACCATTCTCTTGCCCTCCTTAAGTCTAGCTGACATTCTATATTTATCTTGCTAGTACTACTTGCCCTAGAGTGGGCTTGCCCTATGGACCCACCTCACCCAACCTACCTGCCCTGGCAAATGCCTCTCCAAAGTGACTCCCATTCCACCACACCTGGTGAACAGCCTCAGTCAGGGCTGATGTCTCCCCAAAGTGAAAACCACCCTGCCATACCTGGCAGCCTAGGCCAGGCAAGTGCCCCTCCAAAATGATTCTTGTACCAGGAAAGGGGGCCAGCCCCACCCACCAGCATTCCCACATAAGCATTCCCACATAATTCCCACCAGCATTCCCACATAAGGCCCAATCACAAGAAGTTGCACACAGCCCACACAGGGGATACGCCTGGGACCCCTGGTTCTGGTAACCAGGGGAGATTACACTACTGGGCTCTGCAGGACACCTTGTACTTAAGGACACAGTGTAGACCAGGAAATGTAGATGAACTACCTATAAACACAGGGAGTCAGATAAAGTGAGACAAAGGAATAGGAATATGTGCCAAATGAAAGAATGAGACAAAACCTCAGAAAAAGAACAAAATGGAAGAAAACACTCTTCCTGACAGAGTGTTCAAACTAATGGCCATAAAGATGAACACCAGACTGGATGAACTTATTGAGAACTTCAATAAGGAGAAAATATAAAGAAAAAACAACCAGAGCTGAAGAATACAGTAACTGAAAAAAACAAAAAACAAAACAAACAAAACCCAAACCTAAAGGAAAGCAAGAGCAGATGAGAGGATGCAGAAGAAAGGATCAATAATCTGGAAGATCAGTAATCTGGGTCATGGAAATCACCCAAGCTGAAAAGCAAAAAAGAAAAAAAGAGTTTTAAAAAAATGAAAATAGGTTAAGGACCCCTGCAACATCAAGCATACTAACATCTGCATTACAGGGGTCCCAAAAGGAGAAGAAAGAGAGTAAAGGGCAGAAGACTTGTTTGAAGAACTAATAGTTGAAAACTCCTTTAACCCAAGTAAAAAAACAGACATCCAGATCAAGGAAGCAGAGAGAGTCCCAGATAAATTGAACCCAAGAAGTCTATACCAAGACACATAATAATTAAAATGGTAAAAGTTAAAACAAGAGAGAATCTTAAAAGCAGTAAGAGAAAACCAACTAGTTAAATACAGGAGAAACCCCATAAGGAAATTGGTTGACTTTTCAGCAGAAACTTTGCAGGCCAGAAGAGAATGACATGATACATTCAAAGTGCTGAAAGGAAGAAACCTAAAGCCAATAATCGTCGACCAGGCAAGATTATTATTCAGAACTGAAAAGAGAAACAAAAAATTTTCACTGGTAAAAGCAAACACAAAATAAAGGTAGGATACCAATCATTTATAAAGCTAATAATAGGGTTAAAAGATTAAAGTAGTAAAATCAATTATATCTACAAAAATTAGGTAAGGGACAGATAGAAAGATGTAAAATACGACATCATACACAAAATACAGAAGGGGAAATAAATATGAAGTGCTTTTATTTATTTCTTAAGTAGGCTCCACACCCAGCCTAGAGCCTAACTTGGGGCTTGACCTCACAATCCTGAGATCAAGACCTGAGCTGACACCGAGTCTAACGTTAATCACCTGAGCCACCCAGGCACACCTGTAGTGCTTTTTAGAATAGGTTCAAACTTAAGTGGCCCCCAACTTAATATACAGTGCTATATATTAAGATACTATATTCAAGCCTCATGGTAACCACAAACCAAAACCTATAATAGATACACAAAAGATAACAAAAAAAGGAATCTAAGCATAACATTAAAGAAAGTTATCAAACCACATGCGAAGAGAGCAAGAGAAAAAGAGAACAGAGAAGAATTAAAAACAACCAGAAAACAATTAACAAAATGGCAATAAGTACATACCTATGAATAAGTATGTTTTAATTTTTATTTTCATTTCAGTATAGTTAACACACAGTGCTGTATTCGCTTCAGGCGCACAATACAGTGATTCAACAATTCCATATATTACTCAGTGCTCATCCAAGGTAACTGTACTATTAATCCCATTCACCTATTTCACCCACTCCCCCCGCCCCCATCCACCTCCCCTCTGGTAACCATATGTTCTCTATAGTTAAGAGTCTCTTTCTGGTTTGTCTTTTTTTTTCCCCTCACTTTGTTAATTTCTTTTTTCTTAAATTCCACATACGAGTGAAAGCACATGGTATCCGTCTTTCTCTGATTGACTTATTTTGTTTAGCATTATAGTCTATAGATCCATCCATGTTGTTGCAAATGGCACTGTCTCATTTTTTATGGCTGAATTATATTCTATTGTATGTACATACCACTTCTTATCCATTTATCTATTGATGTACACACTTAGGTTGCTTCCATAACTTGGCCATTTAAAATAATGTGACAATAATAACAAAGGAGTGCACATATCCCCATGAATTAGTGCTTTTTAATTCTTTGGGTAAATACCCAGCAGTGCAATTACTAGATAGTAGGTAATTTATTTTTTTCAGGAATCTCCACATTGTTTTCCACAGTAGCGGCAGCAGTTTGCATTCCCAGTGCACAAGGGTTCCTATTTCTCCACATCCTTGTCAACACTTGTTTAGCCATTCTGACAGCTGTGAGAGGATATCTCATTGTGGTTTTCATTTGGTTGCCCTGATGATGAGTGATGTTGAACATCTTTTTCATGTGTCTGTTGGCCACCTAGATGTCTTCTTTGGAGAAATGTCTGTTCACATCTCTTGCCTATTCTTTAAATGCATTATTTTTTTTCTTTGATGAGTTGTAGGATTTCTTTATATATATTAGATACTAGCCCTTTAATGGATATGTATTTGCAGATATCTTCTCCCATTCAGTAGGTTGTCTTTTAGTTTTTTTGGTTGTTTCCTTTGCTGTGCAGAAGCTCTTTATTTTGATATAGTCACAATAGCTTATTTTTGCTTCTGTTTCCCTTGCCTCAGGAGACATATCTAGAAAGATATGGCCAATACTAGAGAAATTACTGCCTGCACTCTTCTAGGATTTTTATAGTTTTAGGTCTTACATTTAGGTCTTTAACCTATTTTGAGTTTGTTTCTGTGTGTGGTATAAGAAAGCAGTTTCATTATTTTACATGTCACTGTCCAGTTTTCCCATCACCATTTGTTGAAGAGACCATCTTTTTTCCCATAGTATATTCTTGCCTCCTTGATTGAAGATAAATTCATCATATAACTGAGGGTTTATTTCTGGGCTTTCTATTCTGTTCCATTGATGTATGGGTCTATTTTTGTGCCAGGAACATACTGTATTGATTCCTATGGATTTACAATATAACTTGAAGTCCAAAATTGTGATAGCTCCAGTTTTTTCTTTTTCAAGATTGCTTTGGGTATTTGGGTTCTTTTGTGGTTCCATAAAAATTTTACGATTATTTATGCTAATTCTGTGAAAAATTCTATTGTTATCTATATAGGGGTTGCATTAAATCTGTAGATTAGTTTGGGTAGTATAAACATTTTAACAATATTTGGTCTTCTAATCAACAAGCATGGAATGTCTTTCCATTTCTTTGTGTCACCTTCAATTTCCTTTATCCAAGTTTTATAGTTCTCAGAGTAGCAGTCTCTCACCTCTTTGGTTAAGATTATTCCTTTTATTGTTTTTGGTACAATTGTAAATGGGGTCGTTTTCTTAATTTCTGTTTCTGTTGTTGTAATATTAGTGCAAAAGATTTCTGTATGCTGATTTTGTAAACTTCCTGTATTCACTAATCAGTTTACTAGCATTTTTTTTGTAGAGTATTTACAATTTTCTATATATAATATCACGTCATCTGCAAAGAATGAAAGTTTTACTTCTTCCTTAACCAATATGGATCCCTTTTATTCCTTTCTCTTGTGTGATTCCTGTCTAGGACTTCCAGTTCTATGTTGAATAAAAGTGGTGAGTGTGAACATCCTTGTCTTTTTCCTGACCTTAGGGGAAAAGCTCTGTTTTTCCCCATTGAATATGAGGTTAGCTGTGGGTGTTTCATATATGGTCTTTATTATGTTGAAGTATGTTCCCTCTAAGCCCACTCTGAGAGTTTCCATCATGAGTGGATGTTCTACTTTGTCAAATGCTTCTTCTGTATCTATTAAAATAGATGCAGATCTTCTGTTATTTATCCTGCTATTGATGTGATTTATCACATTGATTTGCAAATACTGAATCACTCTTGCAACCCAGGAATAAACCCTACCTGACTATGGTGAATGATTTTAAATTTTTTTTATTTCATTTCTTTTCAGCGTAACAGAATTCATAGTTTTACACCACACCCAGTGCTCCATGCAATGCGTGCCCTCCATAATACCCACCACCTGGCTCCCCCAACCCCCACCCACCGCCCCTTCAAAACCCTCAGGTTGTTTTTCAGAGTCCATAGTCTCTCATGGTTCATCTCCCCCCCCCCAATTTCCCTCAACTCCCTTCTCCTCTCCATCTCGTGAATGATTTTTTTTAATGTATTATTGGATTTGGAATGCTAATATTTTATTCAGGATTATCACACCTGTGCTCATCAGAGATACTGGCCTCTTTGTGGACTCTTTACATGGTTCTGGTACAAGGGTAATGCTGGCCTCACTGAATGAATTTGGAAGTTTTCTTTCCTCTAATACTTTTTTAGAAAAGTTTGAGAAGAATAGGCATTAACTCTTCTTTAAGTGTTTGATGAATTCACCTGTGAAGCCTCTGGACTTTTGTTTGTTAGGTGTTTTTGGATTACTGATTCAATTTCACAGCTGGTGATCAGTCTGTTCAAATTTTCTATTTCTTCTGTTTCAGTTTTGGTAAGTTTCATGCTTTCAGGAATTTATCCATTTCTTCTATATTGTCCAGTTTGTTGGCATATTATTTTTCATACTATTCTCTTACAATCTTTCGCCTTTCTGTGGTGTCTGTTTTTACCTCTCCTCTTTCATTTCTGATTTTGAGTCTTTTCTTTTTTTTTTTTTTTGATGAGTCTGGCTGCAGGTTTATCAATTTTGTTAACTTTTTTAAAGATTTTATTTATTTGCCAGAAAGAGATCACAAATAGGCAGTGAGGCAGGCAAAGAGAGGGGAGGAAGTAGGCTCCCTGCTGAGCAGAGAGCCCGATGCAGGGCTCAATCCCAGGACCCTGGGATCATGACTAGAGCTGAAGGCAGAGGCTTTAACCCTCTGAGCCACCCAGGTACCCCTCAATTTTGTTAATTTTTTCAAAGAACCAGCTCCTGGTTTCACTGATCCATTCTATTGTTTCTTTAGTTTCTGTATCATTTATTTCTGTTCTAATCTTTGTCATTTCCTTATTTTTGCTGGATTTGGGTTGTGTTTTTCTCTAACTCCTTCAGGAGTACAGGTAGATTGATTCTTTTCTTGCTTCTTGAGGTAGGCTATATTGTTATAAACTTCCCTCTTAAAACTGCTTTTGCTGTAGCCCAAAGACTTTGGCCATTGTGTTTTAATTTTCATTTGTCTCCACGAATTTTTAAATTTCCTCTTTGATTTCTTGGCTGACCCATTTTTTTTTTTTTACTTCAAGATTTTATTTAAATTCAAGTTAGTTAACATACAGTGTAGTATTGGTTTCAGCAGAAATAAGTGATTCATCACTTACATATAATACCCAATGCTCATCACAAGTGTCCTCCTTAATGCCCATCACCCATTTAACCCATCCACTGACCTACCTCCCTTCCAGCAACCCTCAGTTTGTTCTCTATAGTTAAGAGTCTCTTATGGTTTGTTTTCTTCTGTTTTTTTTTTTAAGATTTTATTCATTTATTTGACAGAGATCACAAGTACGCAGAGAGGCAGGCAGAGAGAAAGGAAAGGAAGCAGGCTCCCTGCCGAGCAGAGAGCCTGATGTGGGGCTCGATCCCAGGACCCTGGGATCATGACCTGAGCCAAAGGCAGAGGCTTTAACCCACTGAGCCACCCAGGTGCCCCCCTTCTGTTTTTATCTTATTTTATTATTTTTCCTTCTTTTCCTTTACATTCATCTACTTTTTTTTCTTAAATTCCACTTGGGTAAATTCATATGGTATTTGTCTTTCTCTGACTTATTTCACTTAATATATTTTTGTTCTATCCACATTGTTGCAAATGGAAAGATTTCATTCTTTTTGATGGCTGAGTAATATTCCTCTGTGTGTATTTGTTTGTATATGTGATATGCATATCACACACACACATCTTTTTATCCATTTATCAGTCAATGGAGATGTGGGCTTTTTATATAATTTGGCTGTTTTTGATAGTGCTGCTATAAACATTGGTTGCCTATACCCTTTCAAGTCAATATTTTGTATCCTTTGGATAAATACCTAGTAATGCAAATGCTGGGTTACAGGGAAGTTCATACTTATAACATTTTGAGGAACCTACATACTGTTTTCCAGAGTAGCTGCACCAGTTTGTGAAGAATATAGTCAAAATTGTAATAACTCTGTGTGGTGACAGAGGATAACTATAGCCATTGTTGAGAACATCTTATAAAGTATATTAATTATTGAATCACTATGTTGTATATCTGAAACTAATGTAATACTGTATGTCAACTATAATTTTTAAAAAATGATTCAGGGGTGCCTGGGTGGCTCAGTGGGTTGAAGCCTCTGCCTTCGGCTCAGGTCATGATCCCAGGGTCCTGGGATCGAGCCCCACATAGGGCTCTCTGCTCAGCAGGGAGCCTGGTTCCTCCTCTCTCTGCCTGCCTCTTTGCCTGTCAAATAAATAAATAAATAAAATCTTTAAAAAAAAATGATTCAGTCAAATATATTACAGTATATCCATGCAATGGAATTTTTTAAAAGATTTTTATTTGAGAGAGAGAGAGTGTTCAAGTGTGGTGGGAGGGGAGATGGAGAAGCAGACTCCCCACTGAGCAGGGAGTCCGACATGGGGCATGATCCCAGGACCCCGGGATCATGACCTGTGCTAAAGGTAGACACTTAAGTGACTGAGCCATATAAAATTCCATGTAATATTCCACGAGCCATTCCATAAAGTGGAATATTATATGGTTATTAAAGAGGCAGAAATAGCTGGGTATATTTTGCTAACTCCAACTTATTAAGAGAAAAAAATCTTATAAATTGTTAATTCTACTAAGTATCTATTAATTATGTTCGTTTGTTATATTTCAAGCTGTTAATATTTAAATTGAAGTTTTTTATTCAGTTTTTATGTTTCTCTAAGGACAAATTCCAGCCTATGAAATTACATTTTAAATTGCTTACCTGACTGAACGATCATCACTTCCAGTCACAGCCAAAGGTTTTGTAGGATGGACAGCAAGTGCCCAAAGTTCACCTTCACAATGTCCTTGCATAATTAGGAAAGGTTTATTTCTTTCATGCACCACAATTTCGAAAATTTCACTGTCCTGTGTTCCAACTAGAATATGGTCACCTCGCCAACAAACACTCCGCACAGACAACCCTAATCAAAAGTAAATTGTATTTAAGATAAATCTGTTATAATGCCAATCTGCTAAATCAATTTAATTTTTGTACCTTTTATACCTTAGATGTAAGATAAAAGGAATTTGCAAGTCTTTGATCCACACATTTTCTTCAATTATGCAGGTTGTTTGCTATATGGAATGATATGTCCACATACCAAATGATATACCTAATTTCTACACATCCTTCAGGACATACATTCTTCTTGCTTCTTAGAGAATTTCAGTCATAGTCTGACAACTTCTTCAGCCAAGGTCTTATATAACACATTCTCCACAATACAAAAGCTATTCAGGAACTACCTTTATAGAATTGTATTATTTTTTTCTTGTAATAATCTGACTTTTCATGTATCTACATTTCACTTCTTCCATCTGCTCATAAAATCGTTAGAAAGAGAGACTTCTACTCTTTCTACATATTCCACAATCCCTTTTGTAACCTCAGGAAAACTAGTGCTTCAGTTTTCTCATCTGTATAATGTGGCCAATATAAAGGTGCTGTGGACTTCACAATGTTCTTGTGACGGCCAAATGAGAAAAAGTGTCAAATTATTTTGCAGACTTTAAGGTACAATAATGCTCAGCAAAACTAATGAAAATAACATAACAGTTAACATTTACTGGATGATTCTTATGTCCCAGACACTTTTAAAGATTTTACATATATTACATTAGCTCATTTAATCCTATGAGATAGTTATTCTCACTTATGGATGAGATTAAATATGTAGCCCAAGGTCATACACCTAGTAAGTGACTGAAATAAGGCTTAAACACAGACCTCGGCAATTTCCAATCCTATTCCTATACCATACTAGTGAATAAAAGGTTTTTTAATAGTGATTCTGTTTTATTATATCAATTTTTTAAATCCCCAAAGAAGAAAATATCTCCCAATTGTTGACAAATTTGGATGAAGGAAAAACACATCTATATGCATTTAAATAATCCTGAACAAAACCTTCTCCAAACCTCAACACACTTTATTTTCAACAGTTGCTAAATAGTTACATTTGACATTCTAATACTAAAGTATTTTCAAAATCCAAGGTTACCTAAGCAAGCACTTGTCACATCTCTAAGTACCACCATAATAAGCACTAGATATACGAAAGAATCCTTATCATAACAGTAAACACAGGCTGTCTTTAGACAAATTCACCTCTCGATAAAGGGAGTGCAATTAAAAGCACACAGTATGAGGGGGCAAATTTGAGTCTCATTTATATTTATAAAACATAAATTTATATTTATTAAAAGAACCAGACAATCTTGGCTATATTTAGAATTTGCCTAGTAGTGAGACATTTGTTTTGTTATTACCTTTGTATCCCTGGTCTGTTTCCCTGAGATCAATCACAGTAATCGGTTTAAAAGTTAAATCCCAAAGACGAATACAGCCATCTCTGCCACCAGTAGCAAAGCCTTCTTCACAAGCATTCATACTAAAAATTCCTGCCTAGCAGAGAAAAAAGGTAATTTAACAATATATACTCTTTAAGAAAATCTGTGTGTAGGCAGAAACACACTTTAAAGAGTTTGATATGACATCGGAATATCAGAAAACACAAATGATATATATATATAGGAAAACAATATGTGGTCCATGACATGGGCATAATGTAAAGTTAAACCTACACCACATATAAATATGAATTATAGACATAAAATTCTAAAGATTTTATTTATTTGACAGAGATCACAAGTAGGGAGAGAGGCAGGCAGAGAGAGAGGAGGAAGCAGGCTCCCTGCTGAGCAGAGAGCGGATGCAGATGTGGGGCTGGATCCCAGGATCCTGGGATCATGACCTGAACTGAAAGCAGAGGCTTTAACCCACTGAGCCACCCAGGCGCCCCTAGACATAAAATTCTAAATGTAAGAAATATGTTAAAAAAGAAAAGAACACTTACATACCTTTGAACTATGAGAGAGCTTTTATGCAAGGCAGGTTACCCAAAATCCACAAAGGAAAACAATTTTTCATATGAGAAAAGATATCATAAGACAAACAGATTGGGGAGATATCTGCAATATGTAGGGCTGTTGAAGGGTTAACATCCCTAATATATAAGTGAATACAGAGAATCAAACCACAAAGACAACAAAAAAGAGCAAAGGGTAATAACAACCAATTAATAGAAATGAAATTTCAAGTAGCCAATAAATATATGAATTTCACAAATAGGAAACAACTAAAACAAGAAGTTACTATTTTGCACCCAGAAAACAACCCAAAATTTACAAAAGTGGTCACATCCTGTACTGGGGAGTACGAGGAAGAAACTGGTATTTTTATGCACTAATGAGGAAAATACGAGTTGCTGCAATCTTTGTGGAAAAGAATCTGGTATTTCTGGTCTTCAGACATTTTGCTCAAAGCAAGTCCTGTTCTAAATGGTTCTTTAATATATTTAATATGTGATATATTATCTATTTAATAATGGGTCATATTAATACATTTAATAACTTCTCTACTTAAGATCTCACTGCTAATCATGTGGCAGCTCTGCACTCTCTAGTTCCCTTCTCTATGTAAGGGACCCAATGACTAAAAATCCTTAATCAAAAAAAAAAAACAAAAAAAAAACTACAAGGTTTTAACAACAGATTCTTCCCCCACCCAGATTTGTTAACTTTTTAATATGAAATCTCATGAATTACAAAAATTAAATTTCTTTGCCACTCACTTAATAAAAAAATGATATTAAAATTAAAAAGGTATTTTTTTCTAGAATTGTTCCCAAATTTCCCATTGGTAAATTAGCCATAAGAATACTAGATTTAGGGGCACCTGGGTGGTTCAGTTGGTTAAACAGCAGCCTTTGGCTCAGGTCATGATCCCAGGGTCCTGGGGCTCCTTGCTCAGCTGGGAATGTGCTTCTCCCTCTGCCTCCCCCTCCCCTTCCCCCTGCTTGTGCTCATGCTCTCTGTCAAATAAATAAATAAAATCTTTAAAACAAAAAAAGAGTACTAATTTTACTCTAATGTAGTTAACCTACAATACTTTCGTTGAATTTAATAAGCCTTTTATAATACTACTCTGAGAAAGACACCATACTGAAGCAATAGTTTAAACAAGGTACTAATTATACTAATTTAATGAATATCCATGTGTCTAATTGCATAAGTTTCTTCATTGAAATCTTAAAAACAAACAGATAAGTTAATTCAGTTAGAACAGCATTTTTCAAGTAACTGAAGTGACTAGAAAGTCTGCTATATTATATAATCTTTTGTTCTAGGATAAAAAGTAGTTATCTAAAAGTGTTCAAAATATGTAAATATACTTACAGTATGGGCTCCTTGTATTGTCCTTATAAGATTGATTCCTTTCCAAACATATATATCCCCATTAAGTGCACCAGAATATGTTAATTCATCCCTTGCACAGGCCAGGCACAAAATTGTTTGAAGGTCACCAGTCTTACCAAAGACCCCTCGTTTTGGAGTCAAAGCATTTCCACATAAACTCCAGAACTAAAAGGTACACAGTATCATCAAATTACCAAAGAATGCTTATAAAATAAAGGAAAATATTTCTAATACTGTGAAGCTATATTAGAGCAGCAGGCCAAAAATTACCTAAGAAATCCCCTTACGAAACATTAGCATTCAAATGTTCACATCCTCATCCTAGTGTTGTCAATAGCTATATTATAGCAGACAAGTCACTGGTTTCAATCCTTATCTGTAAGAATAAGGGGGGTGAACTAGATTATTTTTAAAATAGGCTACGCTTCCCTCCTTTGGTCTCTGGAAAAAATCTACTTGAAACTCCAATAAGTGAAAGAGCTGGTTATGTGTTAGCAATGAAAATGAAGATATCATACACTAATAGGAAGGAGGACCAAACCTAACATTCAATCTTTGGTGAAGTAAAGATGGGGAAAAAAATGTTGCTCTCATTGATATTTCAAAGCTGAGCAATTCCTTTACTTGCAAAGGTTAAAAATAAGAGAGATACATATTTGGAATAATTTGTTCATTTTTAGGAGAAAACAGGATGTCAAACATAAATCTTTATGACCAGGGTTTTTGTTCTTTTATGTGGATTCAGGTAAATTTTAATATTTTGCATAAAGAAATAAAGAAACAAAAATGGAAAAATGGAACAGGGCAAGGATATACAGAAGAGTTTTACACAAAGAAATTTGGCCCAGAGAATAAATTCAACTTTATAATAAGTAAATTACCACTTAAAGCAACATAATTTGTTGATAATAAAGATCGTATCTCATCTTTCAGATCTTATTTCAAGACCTAAAGATCTTAAAACTAGAAGCCACAAAAAACTAAAAATTATGATGCTTATCCATTTAAATAACTAATGGATGCTTTTAATCAATGAAACTTTATGATTTTTAATTCTAAAAGCTCCATGATTCCTGTGCACAAGGATCACTAGTTCTCCTATTTTCCAGCAAATTCAACAAATCCTTCCTTTTAGTCTATTATTTTCATCTAGATGAGTGATTCTCAACTTTGGCTGCACATCAGACTCACCTGAGGGAAATTATAAAACATGGTATGCTTGGGCCCCCACCAAGGTAAATGGAGAAAGAATCTCTGAAGAGTCAAACCCAGGTAACCAAATAATTTTCAGACTCAGAGTAAAGAACTATTGTTCTATAATTGAGATCAATGCCATCTAATAGAACTTTCTGTGGTGATGAATATATTCTCTCTGTACATATACTGTCCAATAGAGTAACCACTAAGCGGGCGTTGGTGGTATAGTGGTGAGCATAGCTGCCTTCCAATAGAGTAACCACTGGATACATGTGGACCTTAAGCATTTGAAATGTGACTGGAATGACTGAAGAAATTATGAAATTTTACTTAATTTTAATTAACTTAATTTAAATAGCTACATGTGGCTAATTGCTACTATACTGGACAATGAAGTTCTATATCATCTTTGGGACTTAAGTGTCCTCACACGTATTGCCTACAAAGAGATCTACCCTGCTTTCCATTGACTCTACCAGAAGAAAAGAAATTTAACTCATAGTAAAAATAGTTTAATTCAGAAAAATAGTTTGTTAAAAACCTGAAAATGGAACTTTCAGTTTTATTTACAATATAAAACAGTAAGATGTTTATTAGTTTTCCAATAATTAAGTATTTTATATCAAGTACTACCTTAAACATCATTTGTTCATCACAGATGAAAAAAACAAAAATTTCTACCTTCACAGTGCTTATACTATGTACCCGAAACCTAACATAGAGCCTTTTGCTACTGAATATTTGTACAAAAAATATTTAATACTATTCATTATCAAATCAGTACCAAAATATCAAATCAAACTTGCAGTGGCAGCTAAAGATGCTCTGGAGAAAATGTGAATGGAAGTGAGCATATCCAAGAAAGAATGTGAACACAGAACCTAACTTACAAGGAATTAACTTTTGCAAGGAACTGTTAAATTAGATGATGGAAGAACAACAAGCACTTCCAATCTGCACCAGGGATTTAACGGTAACTGTTATATGGGCTTCAAAATCTGAACTATAATTGTAAAACAAAACTCAGAGCTTTCATAAGCAAAATAAACTGTGACTACAAAGGCTAAGGTCAAATCAGAGAGTAAATATAGAGAAAGTAAAAGATAACACTTTCGGAAAGATGACCATGTGCTAGGAACTATGACAAGCACTTGAATAAATACTGCCTTATTTAATCCACTCTATAAGACACACTTTTAAGATGTGAAAAAAGCTCAACGAGGCTACATGACTAATCCCAGGTCAAACAGTGCTAAGTGTGGCAAAGCCAACTCTGTCCATGATGTTTCTGTCACACCATCTTGTCTCTGTTAAAGAAACCTCTTACTTTTCTTGGTTTCCTATGCTCACATTTTGCTCTGTAAGTGAAACATGAGAAGACAAGATGAACACAATAAAGCCTACTTCACAAGACTATAAATTCCTTTATGAATAGGGTTTTATTCATTCCCTACTCATACCTATATCCCTTATAGCGCCTCACATACAGTAATGACACAATAAATACCTGTTAGGTTGAACAACAGAATGTTAAAAATGTTGACATTTTAAAAATAAGTACTGTTCAAAATCCTAAGACTACCTAAGTTGTAAATAGTGTGGTATGTACTTAGCAGCAGAGAGTAAGTATACATGACTATTATAAAATAAGACCCTTCTAGTACCTTGATATGTTTTACACCACAGCTGACAAGTTTATTTGGCTGGTACAAATCCCAAGAGATATCAAATATCTGCAAGCAAATCAGATTTATGGTTAAAATACTTATTTTCAGAATCATTTAAGAATCCATCCAAAAGACCAAAAACCCCAAAACCCTATCATAAAACAATATTCCTCACTAAATAATAATCAGAATCTCATACTTTACAATCTAATGAGAAATATGTAAATGATATGAACAAAACTATTTCTTAACTTCTATGAACTTTCCAAAACAAACTGTTTTTAATTTTTAAAAGAATTTCGTCTATAAGTAATAAGAATAGTTCAACAGAACTAGGGCATGAGACAGGTACCTACATAATTTTTAGAGGCAAGATACTGAACATACATTTAACACTTATCTAGCTACAAACCAAGAACTTTAAGTACATTTTTATAGCTTTCTATCATACAGAATTACTTACATAAATAATCACAATATTTATTTCACAGTATAAATTATGTTTTTATTTTTTAGCTTTATAGTTTATGGATCAAACAAAACTAACCTATACTGAAGTTATGGAGATCTCAAGCTTTGTTCTTTGTTCTCCCAAAACTCAAAATATACACAAGCCATTTTTGTTATAAGAGCAAACAATAAAAAACCCAGCTGAAATATACATTAGAATCATGCACTTTAATAGTAAAAACTAATGATTGAAAAATAATTTCATAGCAGAAAAAATCGTTAGTCTTTGACACCTACCTGCATAATCACCTGAGATGCTTATTACCTTTAAAAATGTACAAAATTATTCTCTTCAGTGATAATAAAGAATATATCTTATAAATTAATGTTTAACAACTCACCACAACAAATTACATGAAAACCATTTTGTGCAACTTTAAAATATTAACCACCAAAATACTCTAAAAATTCTGACAGTACCATTTTTTAGAATAATCTATTTACTAAATCCAAAGTGTGAAATGCTTTGATCTAAGTATACACAATTATCTAATAAAATATACCTAACACTTTAATTATCTAAATTGTGTGAACGTGTAACAGGCCCCTTTAAGAATCTGCTAAAAGACAAGTATATTTACCAAAATGCAAATACACACAAAATCTTCTATACAACTTTTGTAGATTCATAGATTCCACTCCCCCCCGCCACCTGCCCCAGAATTAATGACTACATCTCCTGTGCTGGTTCAGATTAGAATTTTACTACACACAAAAATAATGAGAGATTTTTAAGGGTTTATGATAAAGTTTTTGATGTATGTTTATAAAAGTAGTAGAATATTTAGTTAAAAAGCTGACTAAAAAGTATTTTCTATATTAACTTAAACAGCTTAGAATAAGGAATATATTTTTAGTAAGTTTCCAAAGTAAAAAATGTTAGCTCTCTTAAAATTTTTTAATAATATATATTTCAAATTCTCACATGCAATATCATGTTTCACTTTAATTATGATATATATATAACAAACCAGTGATAAAACTATATAGACCCTAAGCATGAGCTGTTCAATTTTTAAATGGAGGTCTGAATGACTTAAAATTCATCATTCTGCTGAAGCAAACAGCAGTTAAGTTTTGTGCTATCACTTCACATACTGAGTCCTATGTTTGAGTACTACTATATACATTCTAAATTTTTATGAATATTTGTGATTGTACTTTAAATTTTTAATTACATATGAACTATCTGGTAATAACAAAGCATGGAAACATATCCCCTGGCTCTCCTCTTTTTCTCATCCAATACCCAGTAGAAACCCCAATGGAGAATACTTACTCTATCTGTGTGACCAGGAGCCATAGATAACATTTTTCCCCTCTTCCAATCCCAAACACAAACTGCATTCTTTGAATCAAGTCCAACTGAAACCAAGCGCTGAATTATATCCAAGAAGTCCATGAGGGAATAAAAAGGCAAACAAATAAAAAAGAAACCAAATTATAAATGCAAACAAATTATCCTCATGGGTATTATAAACTTACACATCAAAACTTACACACTTACATTTTATATCAAAACTTACACATTTATATTATATAAACCTCACAGAGAAAGGCTAGATGTATTTCATCTTGGTAATATTTGCATAAGTATAGTTCTTCACATTAAGAAACAGAAGAGAGACTTCCATTCTAACAGTAGGACTGAAAAAATATCATAAACATCTCTCCTGCTAAAAACTAAAAATACTGGATAAAATGTAAAAACATGTTTTTAAATGTACTGCTGAGCTGTCAAGGAATTATGAAATCTGGAACAAAAACAAAGAGACTTTCTATGGGAGTGCTGGAGGATAAGAGAGCTCCCATGTACACTTTATTCTAAAGGTACCAGCTAACTCCTGATAAGCCTGATTTTTGCTCTGTAGGCTGAACAAAAATAGGAGATAAAGTTTAGGGCAAGTCCAAAGTGTAGATCTGAACCTGAGACTTCTGACTAAAGCAGTGAACTCCTCAGAAGTAAGGGAAAACAAGAAACCACTCCTTTTTTAAAAAAGGGGGGGAGGAGCACAATGCATGAAGGGAAAGACAATCCTCCCTGAAAACTGATAGTCAAAAGCAGCTTTCATACAGTCATAAGGCCTAACTCTACATTAATTACAAACCCCTCAAGTGGAAAATTTCAGAGTGGTCCTGAGGGTTCTTCAAGCATCTTCAACAGTGTAGCAGAGTCGAATATAAATCCTATTTGGAGAACTGACACTTCAATCCATCCCTCAAAGAATTCCTACAGGTAGCAATTCAATAAACATAAATAAACATCCCCAACCCCCATAACCATGGGAAATAAGGGACTATGAGTAAGAATTAGCAAGTCAAAACATATAGCAAAACCAGTCCTAGAAAACATCAGACATTGGAATTATGAGGTGAAGAGAAATAAAATTAAGGTTTCAAAGTATCTTCATTCAAGCAAAGAATAGGAGACTGTAAAAAGTATTCAAGCAGATCTGAAGAAGCAAATGCAATTTTTAGAAATGAAAAATAAATTTAAAACAGTGGAGGAGTTAAATAGGCATTTAAAGGGAGATGAAGATACAGTTAAGAAGAGGAGACAGGAAGATGGAAACTGTGAGAGGGGTTAAGAAACACAAAAGATGGACTTTAAGCCACAGAGGAGTATTAGGATCTGAACCCGCCCCCACTATAAACAACTAGAAAACTACAAAATGGATGAAACAAATGCTTTCAGACATTCATAACAGGAAGAAAGCACTGTGAGCCCTGAAAGGGGAGAAACAAACAAGGTGAGACCTGCACTTGCCCCAGCTCTCATCTAGGAAGCAGTTTGCAGATTATAGCATAGAAAGGTAGAATCCAAACAGAGCCCAGGAGACTTGCTGATTTGAGAAGACGGAGCCTGGAGTTCAGAGAGTTCTAGTACAGCTAGAATTCGTAGAGCAGAGAAAGAGCTCCAGAAAATTTGTTTATGGGACCCCTTGAGAACACTAATCTTTGCATGCATAGGGTGAAATCTATGAGGCCATACAAAGAACAAACTCTGGGGAATTTTAAAAAAGCAATTACTGGGGAGCTAAAGTTAAAAAATTGCCAGAGATCACAAAGGGTCAGGATCCCTTGAGTTCCCAATAACCAGAATGTAGATACCTCTTTAAATTCACTAGGTATTCAATGACCCAGAAGTGTCACAACTTAGTGGTGAAATTAAACCAATAATGTTAGAGAAAGAGCTACTCTAGCCCTGTCTTCCAAAAGCTTGAAAGGCAGCTTTCACAAGGATCAAACTAATCCACCAGGAACTTAACTACCTGCCAGAACAATGTCCAAAACACTTTAAAGGAATACAACAAAATCAAGAATTCAGAGTGTAACATACACAATGTCCACCATCCAATAAAACAAATTATTAGGGACGCCTGGGTGGCTCAGTTGGTTAAGCGGCTGCCTTCGGCTCAGGTCATGATCCCAGCGTACTGGGATCGAGTCCCACATTGGGCTCCTTGCTCCGCAGGGAGCCTGCTTCTCCCTCTGCCTCTGCCCGCCACTCTGTCTGCCTGTGCTCGCTCATTCTCCCTCTCTCTCTCTGAAAATAAATTAATAAAATCTTTAAAAAAAAATTATTAGACATGTGAACAAAGAAGAAAATGTGACATATAATCAGGAGAAAAATCCATTAATAGAAGCAGACCTAAGAAGTTGCCCTAAGAGGGGCAACTAGGTGGCTCAGTCATTAAGTATCTGCCTTTAGCTCAGGTCATGATCCCAGCGTCCTGGGATCAAGCCCCACATCCAGCTCCCCGCTCAGTGGGAAGCCTGCTTCTCCCTCTCCCACTCTCTCTTCTTGTGTTTCCTCTCTTGCTGGGTCTCTGTCAAATAAATAAAATATTAAAAAAAAAGAGAGAGAGACCTAAGAATCACAGGAATAATTAAAATTGAGACATTAGCTATTAAAATGAAAATGTTCAAGATGCTTAAGAAATATTTCAGATTTTTAAGTAATCTCCACACCCAATGTGGGGCTCAAACCCACAACCCTGAGATCAAGAGTTGCATGCTCCACTGACTGAGCCAGCCAGGAGCCCTGCTCAATAATTATTTTAAAACATACAAGGAATAAAATGAGAAATAAAAGACATAAAAGAACACACAAAACTTGTAAAAATAAATGTTAAATTATGTGAAATAAAAATTCCATAGGATTAATAGCAGCTTAGATCATTAAGAAAAGATAGATGAACTTGAAGACATAGCAATAAAAACTATCCGAAATAAAGCACTTCAGAAAGAAAAAGGAAAAAAAAAATTAACAATGCCTCAGTTAACTTTAGAAAAACCTCAAGTGATCTCACATACAGGTTATTCTAGCTCCACAAGGAGAAGATGGAGGAAGAGACAAAACAAAACTGAAGAATTAACGGCTATAATTTTCTAAATGTGGTGAATCCCATAAACCCAGAAATCTAAGCAGCTCAGTGAACTACCAGCAGAAATAATCAAACATGGAAAAAACATACATCAACACAAATGGTAGTCAAAGTGCCAAAACCAGTGCTAAAGAAAAAAATCTTAAAAGCAGCCAGAAAAAAAGACAATTTTGGTAGAGAGGATCAGAGATTAAAAAATTATCCTAGATTCCTCACCTGAAGCTATGCAAGTCAGATGACAATGAATAACCTCTTTAAAATGCTGGGGGTGCCTGGGTGATTCAGTCCATTAGGCTCTGGACTCTTGATTTTGGCTCAGGTCATGATCTCAGGGTCATGGACCAAGCCTGCAGTGGGCTCTGAGCTCAGTGCAGAGTCTGCCGTCCCTCTCCCTCTGGTCCTGGTCCTCCCCCACTCACACTTTCCAATCTCTCTCTCTCTCAAACAAATACATAAAATCTTTAAAATGCTGAGGGGAAAACATAACATAGAATAGTATACCTACCAAAATTATCTTTGGAAAATTAGGTCAAAATAATGTTTTTCAAGTAAAGAGAAGGTGAGAAAATACCCCATTGACAAACTTGCACTAGAAGATACGATAATGGAAATTTCTTCAGGCACACAGAAATGATACACTTGTGAATGAAGAATGCCCAAATAATATGTAAATAAGGCTTTTGTTTTTAATTTTCTTTTAAAACTGTTTAAAGCAAAAGTAAGTTATAAAATTTACAAAATATGTGTAAGTAAAATGAATAACAATAGCACAGTAAACAAACAGAGAAACAAAACAGCAGAATACATGTTTTTCCACGATCTTTCCAAGTGCATATGAGCTTCATAAAAATCACAAAATAAGCCTAAACAAATTTTAAAAATTAAAATACAGACTATGTTGTCTGACAAAAACAAAAATTAGAATAACAGGAAGCTGTGCAGAAAATCCTGTGGAAAATAATACACTTCTAAGTAACTGAAGGGTTAAAGAAGAAATCATAAGGATCCGCCCACAACACAAAATTTGAAAAGCACTGATTTAAAAGCAGGGGTCAGCAAACTACAACACTCAAGCCAAATCCTGCCTGCACCCTGTTTTTGTAAATAAAATTATATTGAAGCACAGCCATATCTATTCTTTTACAAGTTGTCTATGACTGCTTTCCCACTACAGTGCAGAGCTGGGTGCTGAGCCAGAGACTGTATGGTCTACAAAGCTTAAATATTTCCTATCCGACTTGTTACAGAAAGTTTACTGATCTCTGATTTAAAGCATAGACACTGGTACCAGACTGCCTAGGTTCGAACACTAGCTCCATTTCTCACAAATTGGATTACTTTCAGCAGTTATGCAGTCTCTCTGTATCTTGTTTCCTCACCTGTTAAGTGAGGATAATAAACATGTTTCATAGGGTTAATAAGAAAATTAATACATATGAGAGTAACTATATGATGTTATAAAATGTTTGCTTTCCTCATTATCATTACCATAACCTTAATTAGCTTTAAGAACCTATCCTCTCAGGGCCTATGGGTAGCTCAGTTGAGTGTCTAACTCTTGGTTTCAGCTCAGGTCATGATGTCATGGGTGTGAGATTGAGCCCTGAGTTGGGCTCTGTGCTCAGCAGGGAGTCAGCTTGAAGATTATCACCCTCTGTCCCTCCCCTGACTCACACACAGCAATGTGTGGGTACACGTGCACCCATGTGCTCTTTCTCTCAAATAAATAATTAAATTTTACCAAAAAAAAAAAAAAAAAAAAAGAAAAGAAAGAAAGAACCTATGCCCTCTTCCTGTCCAAATGAGAAAGGCCATCAAGTACCCAGTTAGAAACAGATTTCTGCAAAGTAGAATTACTATTTAAACCCTCAAATGGGTGGAATAAATGGCTCCCATAAAAAGATACAGTATATAGTCTATTATGGCTCTCCATCAAATCATGCTGGCAGAAATCTCAAGGGAACAAAAGGAGAGGATTTGCTTTCTTGAGAGTCTTTAATAGTTCGGAACTATAAGGTATCAGTATCTAGCTAAAAGAGATCTTTACTGTGTAGAGATTAAAATTTCACAAGACAAGCATCAAGTGAGGGACGGTTAGAGGGGCACTGTCCTTTCTCTCTGACTTGGCTCATCATACACAAACAGCAAACCACAACTGGTCAAAAGTTTTAAAACTCCATGTATCTCCATAGAGCCTCCAAACATACAGCTGTGTATAGGCAGTAACAAAAGAGATCGGGGAGCACTTCTCTGAGCAAACTTACATAGCCAAAATCAACCTCCCTCAGCACAGGTTAAGTAACAGCAGAGAGGATAAGGTAGAAATAATCAAGTCAATACTACTTCCTCTCCTAGCTTTCTGTCATTTTTTTATTTTATCATTTTTTTCTCACATTTAACCCAGCCTAGGTAGATAAGGAAGAAAATAAGGTTTTCCAGTAAAAGTAATGCTTTCGGGGTGTCTGCCTGGCTCAGTTGAGTATCTGCCTTCAGCTCAGGTCATGATCCCAGAATCGTGGGATGGAGTTATTTGTCAGGCTCTCTGCTCAGCAAGGAGTCTGCTCCTATTTCTCTTCCTCCCTCTCCCTGCCTCATGCGTGCATTTTCTCTCTCTTCCAAATAAACAAGAAACTTTTTAAAGTAATGCTTTAACTGTATATTGGAAGACTGAGAGGATTTGGGTAGAAAAGTAAAAGTGCCTTTCAGACCAAAGGACACCAAGATTAGAGAGATCATGGTGTTTTCAAGAAAAAGCCTAATTCAGGAGAGCTGAGGGCAGTACCACCTGGAAAGTGGCAGGAGACAAAGCTGGAAATGTAGGCCAGAGCCAGAGAAAGAATAAACTCTGTGTTTTCATAGAGTTGGAATAAAGAGAGAATCCGTTTTAAATGTGTAATATTTGGTATATTTGTATGACACTCAAGGGAGGGGGTATCTAGAGTTAAGGAGAAGCTGGGGCCACTGTTAACTGACATGGGCGTTAAAATCATGGCTCTATATGATCATGTGAGAGAAAAAGAAGGCTACAAACTCCTAAAGAACACTGATATTTAAGAAGCAGACAGAAGGAAAAGCTCCTTTAAAGATAATTAAGAAGTAAAAGTCAGAGAGGGAGAAAGAAAACCAGGTAAAGAAGCCTCTAACCATCTTCCCAAATTCCTCCTTGATCTAAGTCCCAAACAAAATCTTGGTTGTGTCCATTAATTGAATTGGAAGTATTCATTAAAAAGTTCTAGCACACTAAATTCTCAAATAAGAAAAAGATCCCAAAAGACACAACTAGATGATCCCATAAGTTCCTGCAACTGTGAAACATACTCAAATAAGGAACAATTATACTTAAAAGATTTAGTATGGGGGTCCTTGTAATCTCAGTGTTCATTACATAAGAACTGTCATGTTGTTACAAAATAAAATCACAAATTTTGTAAAAGATGCAGGGCTTAATGGAGTAAATACTGGTATAATCATAAATAAAGCCATCGGAGATTAGGTCTGGCAAAGAAATAGGAAAAAAACTCAAGAAAAACACATTAGGCACTTGAGATATGTCCTAATATCAAGAGATTTCTAAAAGGCACTTGAAAAAAACCAGTGAACTCCCCTAATATTTTTGCAAAAATTACTCTCTTCATAATCATGTGCCAAAAGTCAAAGGTAAACGAAAGCATTTTATTTTGTAACGTCAGGTAACTGACAAAATTAGGTTAAAAAAGTAACACTATTCTTATTCTGTATAACACCAGAGCTGTTACTATAGCTTGGATTTTAATGAGAAATGTTTTTATAATGTATTTTATATTTTCAAGACAAAGTACCACTCAAATTTTCCTTCTTCCCAATAAGAAATTTGAGTCCCTATTCGATGTGCATTTACATAAGTAGATTTTTCAAGTCCTAATTATTCTCAGTAAGGCAGACTTCTGGTATTAGAGTATTCAGTCCATTCAGAAGAAAGCCTCTGGGAAAATAACATTCAGCTTACTACCAACAGGGAAACTCATTCATTGGATAAATCTTAACAGAGCACTTATAGTTTCAAATGCAGTACAAAATGCAAAAATCATACAATATTTCCTAGTTGATAACTCATAAACAGTTTATAGATATTAGTAAATAGATATGTTCTCAAATATATTTTTTAACTAAAACATTTTCTCATTAATTTAATTTCAGAGATACTCTTCTTAACCTAATCTTCAACTGGCAGCAATTCCTTATAAGCTTTAACTATATTTAAGATGGATGAATTCCTTCTGAAATATAAATCACTACCTCCTAAGTTCCATGTTTGGGAGGCAGGAGAGTATTGCGGTTAAAAACATGAACTTTGGGGTGTGACTGACCTGGGTTTCCGCTCTGGCTCCATTTACTAGCTGTGTAACCTGGGGCAAGTTATTTAACCTCTCTAAGTCTCAGTTTCTTTATCTGTAAAATAGAGATAATAATAGTATCTATTTCATAGGGTTGCTGTGAGGATTAAATAAGATAAGGTAGGCTTAGCACAATGCTTGGTACTTAGTATGTGCTCAATAACTTTTAGCTGTTTTGTTTTTTATAAGCTTAAATTTTTAAGTAACACATTTTTATGAAGATCTGTGATAATACATGTAATCAAGGCTTTTCAAGTTACTTAAAATAAGCAAAATTAAAGGCCTTTCAACTAGGAAAATCTATGGGCATGACTTTTCCTTGTATATATTAAAGAAATTCCTCAACAATGCAACATATTACATTTAGAAAGAGCAATTTCAAAATTAAGAAAACATCTGTGTTTAAAGTATACAAATGCTTATTATAGTTAAAACACCTTGAACTTCATAACACTTTTGGTAAATGATTAAAAAAAGCTGTGGGGACGCCTGGGTGGCTCAGTTGGTTAAGCGGCTGCCTTCAGCTCGGGTCATGATCCCAGTGTCCTGGGATCGAGTCCCACATCGGGAGCCTGCTTCTCCCTCTGCCTCTGCTGCCATTCTGCCTGCCTGTGCTCATGCGCGCGCGTGCTGGCTCTCTCTCTCTCTCTGGCAAATAAATAAATAAAATCTTTTTAAAAAATGTTTTTTTTAAAAGCTGTGGAGGTTTGTTTCATAAAATTTAATCTTCTGTGAGGTAGGTAAAGAGTATTATTCTCTTCCTTTAAAAAAAGAAAATGAAACGGATATGAGGACAGCAAGGGACTTGAAAAACAATAGTAAAAATGGGTTGCAAATTAAGGATCTATAATTGCCAAACACTGCTACATATTGATATTAAACCTAGAAACACATTTTTCCCCAAATGAAAGCTTCCAGTTAAGTCTTTAAAGATCTCTTACCAGACTCATAAAAGAAAGTCATTAATCTATGCTACTCGAATAAGCTATTCCTCAGAGTTATAAATAAAACATGTACTTATCATTTTCAAGGGAACAGAACACAATGTAATCTGTTTCTGTAAAATATCAATGTATAAAATTAATTTTATGAACTGAAAAGCAGGTAACTAAAATTTCTCTAAAAATTAAAATGATTTTTAAAGTCTAATTTTAACATAAAAATTGAAGGCTATAAATTAACCACATCTGCAAAATTCAACTTCTTACTACTACTTAAATATGTTTTAGGTATAACAAGTTCCATGAAAGCACCACAAAAAAGTTCTTGGCATGATTAATTTTTTTAACAATCATTAACTAGAAGTAGATAATAACTTATCTAACTAGATAATAAGTAAGTGGAATGATAATTATATCCTTTGTTTTCAACTTCGATTTTGTATAAAAATAGCTCATATTATAGGAGCTGCCTCTATTTTCAATAAAAAATGTAATTTTAACAGAAACCTTTAAAATAACTGAAAAAAAATGTATACAGCTCTACTTAGAGAAACCTAGTTTTCCTAAGATGTCTCCCATCTGTCTTATCAACTAAACTACCTGAAAAAGAGTTATTAATATGTAAAATTTTCTAGGACAACCAGGTAATACTCTGAGTCAGAATCTCTTTGGCTTTCATAATAGTGTTAATTAAAAGTTCTTGATACATGAAATAAAGACTCATTGTTCTTATTTTTCTTATACTCATTAACTATCCACCCAACCTACCTACCTCTACCCTTGAATAAATAGGTATCTTTCATCTATTGCTCTCCAATTTAATATTTATAGATTTATAATCATTTCTTATGGTACACATTTTTAAGATATAGTTTAGGAAAAGTGAAAAAATATCACATACCTGTCCGTCTAAGTCGAATGCTAAACAGGCTATACCATGTGTATGAGCATCCTTTAGAACTGATATGGTCTGCACAGTGTATGAATCCCAAACACAGATATAAGGCTCTTTCCCAACTTGTCCTGTTGCTACTAATACTCGTTCAGGATGCAATGCAAGGCTGCAAAATAAATAAATTAACAAACAGATTGACTTAAAATTGCTTATAGAGCTTTTCTAGTATTTGATAGGTGTAAACTTTATATATACCAATGCAAAAATTATGTTATCTATTTTAAATAATTTGGATTTAAAATAACTTCTACAGGGGCATCTGGGTGGCTTAGTCATTAAGAGTCTACCTCAGGCTTGGGTCATGATCCCAGGGTCCTGAGATCGAGCCCCACATCGGGCTCCCTACTCAGCAGGAAGCCTGTTTCTCCCTCTCCCATTCCCCCTGCATGTGTTCCCTCTCTTGCTGTGTCTCTGTCAAATAAATAAAATCTTTAAAAATAAATAAATAACTTCTACAAAAATCCATGCAAAAAGTTATTACTTGACTAGTATATGTATGTGATAAGCAAATTGATGATAGACTTCATAATCTCTGTAATATGATACAACGTGTGTAAACTTTGCAAGAAAAGAATTCTCACAAGAGATCAACTGCACCACAACAACAAATTAGTAGCAACCTTACCATTGGGAATGCCATTTTCCCATTTGGTCTTCATCTGTTTTTAAGCCCTCTCTCCAATTTTACTCTTTTATTGGATAACATTAGGCCAAATCTTAGTGTCCAAAAATAGTATTTAGCAGCACCCCTATGATAATACTTGAATTACAAATCCCATTCTTAACTGAAGTAACATTGGTATGTAACATTATATAAGTTTCAGGTATACAATATTATAATTAAATATCTGTATTCATCTCAAAATGATCACCTCCAAAAATCTAGTTACCATTTATCACCATACATTTGACTTCCTTCACCCATTTGCCCACCCCTCAACCACCTACCATTGTAGAATCACCACTACCCTTGTGGTAACCACCAATCTGTTTTCTGTGTATGAGTTCATTTTTGTTTTATTTGCTGTTGTTGGTTTTTTTTAGATTCACATATGACTGAGATCATACTGTTTTTTACTTTTTCCTTCTGACTTAGTTCACTTAATACCTTCAAGGTCCATCCATGTTGTTGCCATCTGATTTCACTCTTTTTACTTTTTAAGAAACAGCCATAGTGTTTTACATAGCGGATGCACTAATTTACATTCTCAGGGTTTTATTTAGGAGGGTTCCCATTTCTCCACATTCTCTCCAACACATGTTTTTTTCTTGTCTTTTTGATGATAGCCAGTCTACTCTTGTGAGGTGATATCTCATTGTGGTTTTTATTTGCATTTCCCTAATAATTAGGGATGTTGAACATCTTTTCATGTGCCTGTTGGCCACTGATTTATCTTCTTTGGAAAATTGTCTATGCATATCTTCTTCCCATTTTTTTACTTCGATTTTGTTAAGTTGTATGAGTTCTTTATATGTTTTGGATATTAATCCCTTGCCAAATATGTAATTTTGGCAAATATCCATTCAGTAGGTTGCCTTTTCCTTTTGATGATGGTTTCTTTCACCATGCCGAAGCTCTTTAGTTTGATATATTTCGATTTGTTTACTTTTGCTTTGGTTTCCCTTGTCTTTGAAGTCATATCCACAAATAAATTGCTAATACTGATGTCAAGGAGCTTACCACCTGTTTTCCTTTAGGAGTTTAATGGTTTCAGGATTTACATTCAAGTTTTTAATCCATTTTCAGTTAATTTTTATGTACAGTTAAGACAGTGGTCAAGTTTCACTCTTTTGTATGTGGTTGTCCAGTTTTCCCAACACCATTCATTCAAAAAGAGAATGCCCTTCCTCCATTTTAAATTTAATTTTTTTTAAAAAATTTTATTTATTTGTCAGAGAGAGCGAGAGCGAGAGCAAGAGAGCAAGCAGAGGCAGACAGAGTGGCAGGCAAAGGCAGAGGGAGAAGCAGGCTCCCCGCCGAGCAAGGAGCCCAATGTGGGACTCGATCCCAGGACGCTGGGATCATGACCTGAGCCAAAGGCAGCCGCCTAACCAACTGAGCCACCCAGGCGTCCCTCCTTCCTCCATTTTATGTCTTTGGCTCCTCTGTCGTAAATTAATTGTCCATATATATGTAGGTTTATTCCTGGGCTCTCTGTTCTGTTTCATTGATCTATGTGTCTGTTTTTATGCCAATAGCATACTGTTTTGGCTACTATAACACAAATCTCTTTTCAATAAACAGCAAAGTCACTCATAATTCACAGAAAATAATCTGAGCCTTTAAAACCAAGACAAAGACTTAACAGCTGGTAATGGTTTATGTACATTATCAGAAGGCAGGGAGTTCATAGAAATTTCTCCTTCATAAATTTTTCTACAAGTAGATTTAGATTATGAGATTCACCCATGGGAGGAAAAAAAATCACTCCTGGCATCAGAGTGAGGATGGATTCAAAGTGGGAAAATTTAGGAACATATTAAGACAGAATCAACTGGGGACTCCTGGATGGCTCAGTAGGTTAAGCAGCTGCCTTTGACTCAGGTCATGATCCCAGGGTCCTGGGATCAAGTCCCACATTGTTTGCTTCTGCCTCTGGCTGCCCCTGCTTGCTCAGTCTCTCTTTCTCTCAATCGCTCTCTGACAAATAAAATCTTAAAAAAAGAAAATCAACTGATTGGATGTAGTGAGTAAGGGAAAGAGAAGGCTCTAAGATGACTCTAGGATTTCTGGCTTGGGCATCTGAATGCCTTCGATGGTATTCATCAAGTCAGGGAATACTAAATGAGTAACCAGTGGGAGGGAAGATAAGTGGAAATGGAAGGTTGGTTCAACATACAAAAACAAACCAATATAATACATTAAGAGAATAAAGATCAATCCTAAAAAAAAAAAAATTAAAAAGAATAAAAGTTTTTTAAAAAGGCCCAAATACGTTCATCTCGACAGAAGATGCATATGACAAAAATCTAACCTCTTTTGTGATAAAAATACACAACTAAGAATTAAATACCTGCATATAAGAAAAGTTTTATTTCTTATGTAAATGAATAATTCATATTTTAATATATTATCAAATGTATTATGACCAATTGTGTTTTGAAAAAAATCTTATCTACATAACTTTAATTTAAAAAAGATAAAAATAATAAAAAGAACGTCCTCAATCTGATAAAGGGCATCTATGAAAACCCACAGGTGTTATCACATTTAATGGTCAAAGCCTGAAAGTTTCCCCTGTAAGTGCAGGAAGAAGATAAGGATGTCAGTTTTTGTCACTTCCATCCAACACAGTACGGGATATTCTAGTCAGGACAATTAGGCAAGAAACAGAAACAAAAGGGAGAAGTAAAACTATCTCTACTTGCAGATGACATTATCTTGTATATAGGAATTACAAACAATAAATAAATCCCAAGTAAAGCTAATAAATGAGTTCAGCAATGTGGTAGGATACAAGATCAACATAAAGTATCAGTTATATTTTTGTACACTAGCAATGAACAATCTGAAAATTACATGAAGAAAACAATTTCAATTATATTAGCATCAAAAAAGAAGAAAACACTTAGGAATAAACATAACAAAAAAGTGCAAGACTTGTACATAGAAAAATACAAAACACCATTAATAAAATTTAAAAGATCTAAATAAATGGAAAGATATCTCATATTCCAAGCTTGTAATATAGTGAAAAATAGCAATACTGACTAAATTGATTTAGAGTTAAAACCAATCCATGCCAAAATACCAGTTGCTTGTCTTGAAGACATTCACAAGCTGATAAAAAAACTGAGAATAGCTAAAACAATCTTGAAAAAGAACAAAATTGGAAGATTCACACTTCCAATTTCAAAAATTACTAACTTACTATAAAACTAGAGTAATCAACAGCATGATACTGGCATCACAGAGGTGCAGATCATAAAACAAAACTCAGAGTCCAGAAATAAATCAATACATTGTCAACTGACCTCCATGAAGGGTGGTGCCAAGATAATTCAAAGGAAGAAGATGGTGCTAGGACATCTGAATATCCACAATGCAAAACAAAGAATCTGGACCCATACTTTAAACTACATACAAAAATTCAAAATTCAAAATGTGAGAACTAAAATAATAAAATTCTTAGAAAAAAACATAGGCATAAATCTTAGTGACCTCAGATAATATAAGGGTTTCTTAGATAGGACACCAAAAACAGAAGCAACAAAAAACAAAATAAAATGGGTTTCATCAAAATTAAAAATTTTTGAAAAAAGATTTTTATTTGAGAGAGAGGATGACCAAGAGAGCACAAGCAGGGGGAGCAGCAGAGGGACAGAGAGAAGCCCCACTGAGCAGGGAGTGATGTAGGGCTTGATCCCAGGACTCTAGGACCATGACCCAAGCAGAACACAAACACTTAACCGAATGAGCCACCAGGTGCCTCCAAAATTAAATTTTTATGTTCCAAAGGACAGCTATCAAAAATAAGAAAACACAACACACAGAATGTGAAAACATAACTGCAAAGATTTGATAAGGGACTTATATCTATAATATATAAAGAACAATAAAACCATAAATAACCCCATTTTTTAAATGGACAAAGGATCTGAATAAACATCTCCCCAAGAAGACAGACAAAAAGCACATGAAAAGATGCTCAACGTCATTAGCCAGTAGGAAAATGCAAATCTAAATCTCAATGATATATACCACTTCCATTACAGAAAAGACAGCATGGATGTGTGTGTGTATACACATACACACAATATATATATATACACACACACATATATATGTGCATGTAAAATATATATAATTTATATTATACCAAGTACTGGCAAGGAGGTGGAGAAAACATAACTTTCAAATATTGCTGTGGGACTGTAAAATGATACAGCCCCTCCCAGAAATGGTTTGGCAATTCCTCAAAAGCTAAACATACCATTATCATATGATCTAGTAATTCTGCTCCTAAATTCCCAAGTAATGGAAACCTATGGTTTGATTTTTTTTTTTTAAGATTTTATTTATTTATTTGACAGAAAGAGACATAGTGAGAGAAGGAACACAAGCAGAGGGAGTGGAAGAGGGAAAGGCAGGCTTCCCGCCGAGCAAGGAGCCCCATGTGGGGCTTGATCCCAGGACTCTGGGATCATGACCCGAGCCGAAGGCAGACGCTTAACCAACTGAGCCACCCAGGCACCCCGGAAACATGTCTTTACAAAACTTATATACAAATGTTCACAGCAACATTACTCATAATAGCTAGAAAGTGAAAACAACCAGAAAGTTCAATTGAAGAATGGATAAAACGTGGCATATATCTATGCAATGAATTATTATTGGGCAATAATAAAGAATAAAATCCTAACATATGTTACAACGTGAACAAACCTTGAAAGCATATACATTAAAAAAGACAGATATATAAGGGCCACATATTATATGAATCCATTTTGATGAAATGTACAGAATAAGCAAATTCATTAAGACAGAAAGGAGGATAGAGTAGGTACATGTTTAGATTTATAAGAAACCATCAATTTCTCAAAGTGCTTGTGCCATGTGATATACCCCAAAAGTATGCAATTTCCAGTTGCTCCACATTCTCACTAATACTTGGGGTCAATCTTTTTCATTTGAATTTTCCTGATGAATAATATTACTAATGTTTCTTATAATCTGATCAAGTCTTATAGCCATCTTAATTGGGTTGTCTTCATAGTTTTCAGTTTTAAAACTATTTTATGTATTCTCAACACAAGTCCCTTTGTCCAACATGTGATTTGCAAATATTTTATCTCAGGCTGAAGCTTTTCTTTTTCTTCTCATAACAGTTTCTTTCACAGAGCAAACTTCTATTTTTATGAAGTACATTTCATATTTTTTTTATACACCATGCCTTTGCACAACCAAAGGTAATATAGATTTGCTCTTAAGTTTCCTTCTAAAATCTTTGTAGTTTTATGTTTCAAATTTAAATCTATCATCCATTTTGGGTCAGTTTTGTATAAGGTGTAATTGCTTATTTTTTCATATGGATGTCCAAATATTCCAGCACCTCTTTGGGGCGCCTGGGTGGCTCAGTGGGTTAAGCCTCTGCCTTCAGCTCGGGTCATGATCTCAGGGTCCTGGGATCGAGCCCCGCATCAGGATCTCTGCTCAGCAGAGAGCCTGCTTCTCCCTCCCCCTCTCCCTGCCTCTCTGCCTACTTGTGATCTCTATCAAATCAATACATCAAAATCTTTAAAAAAAAAAAAACTCTTTTCTCAATTGAATTGTTCATGTACCTTTGTCAAATATCAATTGACTATGTTAATTTGTCATAAAATGTACCTTATAATTTTGTTCCACTAATCAATGTATCTATCATTTCACTAATATCACATGGTCAAATTACTGTTGCCTTATAATAATCCTTAAAATTAAGTACTTTGAGTCTTCCACCTTCATTCCTTTTATCTTCCCTATAAGTTTAGAATCAGTTTATATATCCTAAATGCCCTGTTGGGACTGGGATTAAATAAACTCTATAGGTCAATCTAAGAAAAACTGACATCTTTACCACATTAAGTCTTCCAGTCCATGAACATATATATACTCCATTCTTAAGTTCTCTGCTTTGTTTTTCCAGCTTCATTTTAGTTTTTAGTATACAAATACTGCATAGATTTTGTTAAATTTATGCAAGATTGGTTTTTGAGTCCTTATAAATGGTAGGTTTTTAGTTTCTGTTTCCAGTTGTTAATTGCTAGTGTGCAGAAAAATGACCGATTTTTGCATATTGACCTTGTATCTTACGACCTTGGTAAATTCACTTACTTGTTTTAGGAGTAGTGTGTGCGTGCTATAAATTACTTGGAAATTTCTATGTAAGCGAATTATCTAGGAATAGAGAATATATTTCTTCCCTTCCTCTAAGTCTTTTATTTGTATTTCTTGCCTTATTACACTGGCTAGTCTTCCAGTACAATGTTGAGTTAGGAGAGGAAAGAGAGGACATCCTTATCTTTCTCCTGGTCTTATAAGGAAAACATCCAGTCTCTCACCATTAAGCATAATGTTAGCTGTAGGTATTTTATAGATGCTTATACAGTTAAGGAAGTAGCCTTCTATTCTTAGTTTGCTATGCATTTTAAAATACATGAACAGATGTTGAGTTTTGTCAAATTATTTTCCTGAATTTGTTGAGAGGATCATGATTTTCCTTCTTTAGTCTCTTAATACAGTGAGTTGTCTTTATTAGTTTTCAAATATTGAACTCACCCTATATTCCTGAAATGAACCCCTTGGTCACAAGGTATTATTCTATTGATGGATTTTATTTGATTAGTTTATTGAGAATTTTTACATCTATGTTAATGAGGAATAGTGGTCTGTAATTTCCTTTTCTTCTAATGCCTTTGTCTGGACTTCATATTAAAGTAATGCCAATCTCATAAAATGAGTTGGAAGTATTCTCTCCTCATCTATTGTAAGAGCTATGTGGAATTGGTATTATTCCCTCTTTAAATGTTTGGCAGAATTACTAGTGAAACCATTTGTACCTGGGGCTTTCTTTTTTGAAATGTTTCAAACTACAAATCCAATTATTTTAATAGAGAGTTATTCATGTTACCTATTCTTCTTGGTAAGCTATAATAGCTTGAATCTTTCAAAGGAATAGTGCATGTCATCTAAGTTGTCAAATAGCTCTATGTATAGTTGTTCATAGTATTCCCTTATTATCCTTTTAATGTCTTTAGGTCTGCAGTGATAGCTTGATGATAGCTTGATGAATACTGGTAACTTCCATCTTTTTGTTCTTGGTAGTCTAGCTGAAAATTTACCAATTTAATCACTCTTTTCAAAAAACTAGCTTTTTAGGGCTCCTGAGTGCCTCAGTTAGTTAGCAGCAGATTCTTGATCTTAGCTCAGGTCTTGATCTCAGGGTCAGGAGTTTAAGACCCCCACTGAAAACAAAACAAAACAAAACAAAACACAAAAAACTAGCTTGTGGTTTGATTTTTCCCTACTGTTTTGTGGTTTTCATTAATTTCTGTTCTTTATTATTTCCTTCTGATTTTGAGTTTAGTTTGCTCTTGTTTTTCTAGTTCTAAAGGTAGAATCTTAGATTAGTGATCTTCAACCTTTGTCCTTTCCAATATATGTATTTAACACTATAAATTGCCCTTGAAACAATGCTGCAGTCGATTTTCACATATTTTGATATGTTTTCATTTTTATCCACTTTAAAATATTTTGATTTCCCTCTTCTAAGTTAATGATTTATATTTCATTATGTTTAGAGAACATATTTTATATAATTTCAATTCTTTTAAGTTTACTGAGGTTTGTTTTATAGGATATGACCTATACTGCTGGTAAAATTCCAAAGGCATGTGAAAATGTATATTCTGTTATTACTGACTCCTGCTATTTGCTATGCCATGAGTAATAAAGTTATCTCTGAACCATGTAATTCATGACTGCACTGACATCCAAGAAACAATAAAAGTCTAACTTATTAGTTTGTAAAAATATGCTATGACATATTACCACAAGTTGAGCATCTTGACATAACACAAATTTATTAGCTAAAATTCTGCAGGGCAGAAATCCAGTTACAGCTGGGTTCTCTGCTTAAGAGTCTCACCAGGCCAAAATCAAGGTGTCAACACAGCCTCATTCCTTACTGGAGTCTCTGAGGATAAATCAGTTTCCAAGTCATTCAGAGTACTGGCTGAAAGGACTGAGGCCTTTGTTTTCCTGCTGGCTATCAGCTGAGAACTTCAACTTCCCTAAGGCTGCCTGCATTTTTCATTATACTGACACCTGCATCTTCAAACCAGTCATGAGACAATGAGTCCCTTCTCAAGTTTGGAATCTTTCTGACTTCTGCTACATCTGATTCCAGCTAGAGAAAGCTATCTATTTTTTAAGGGTTCACATGATTAAATTAGGCCCATCTGGGTAATTCAGGACACTCTCAAGGTCCATACGTTAATCATATCTTCAAAGTCACGTTTGACATTTAACAATATATTCACAAATTCTAGGGATTAGGGAGTGGATATCTTTGTGCGGGGAAGTGCTGGAGAGGAGGGGTGGGCACAATCTGTCTACCACACGGATACTGAGTTCACTAGGTAATTCTTTACTACCATTTTTATATTTTTCAGTTCTAAATATGCCACTTTTCTACAGCTTCTACTTCTTCACTGAGAACTTGTAAAATTTCATTTGTTTCCAGAGCATTCCCCTTTACTTCATGTCATATCGTTATAATAACTGCTCTAAGTTCTTTGATAATTCCAACATTTACATCATCTTGGGGCTGACAACTGCTATTGTTTGTAAGTTAAGAGTTTCCTAATTCTTTGTGTGATAATTTTGGGTTATGTACTGGACATTTTTAATATTGTGTTATAAATTCTGGGCCCTGTTAAAATCCTCTAGAGAATGTTGACTTTTTTGTTTTTTGTGTTTCATCAGGCAAGCAATTCAGTTAGGTTCGGGGTACATGTTCCAATTCTCCCTCTGTGATTCCAACGTTAGAATTTTTAAAGCCTTTGTAGTAGTACCACATGTACATACCACAGAGGCCAATCTGAAATCTGGATGATTATAATTTAGTTCTCAAAGCCTTTCGGATGCTGTTTCAAATTAGTTTCAACCACATGCAGTGTAAGAGTGAGCCTGGGCCATCAACTATAACTCTTTAAGTTCCCCTTCTTGAACTCCCTGCTCTCTATAAACTCCCGTACTCTCCATCTCCCAGGGGCTCTTCTTCATTGAACTATGACTAGAAGTCCAGAGTGTGAGCCTCTGTACATTGTCATGCACTTCCTGCAACTGGGTCTGACTCCGGGCAAAAAGCATTTGGGCTATGTTTTAATTAATCTGTTATCATATTTCTGCATTTAAGAGTTCTTGATATATTCCGAATACAATTCTTCTCTCAAATATATGTTTTGTAAATGTGTTTCCCAGTTTTTGGACTCTTTTCATTTTCTTAGTGGTATTTTTTAAAGAGCAAAAGATTTTAATTTTTTAAAAAATTTTGGTATCAGCCACAGCAACTTCTTTCAAGATATGTCACCAAAGGCAAAGGAAACAAAAGCAAAAATGAACTTTTGGGACTTCATCAAGATCAAAAGCTTCTGCACAGCAAAGGAGACAGTCAACAAAACAAAGAGGCAACCCACGGAATGGGAGAAGATATTTGCAAATGACAGTACAGACAAAAGGTTGATATCCA